>JACBAD010001813.1:0-25662 GCA_014281905.1 Aspergillus hiratsukae | reverse complement strand
AACCACTTCTCCCCATCCCCATCTCCCACCCTCTCCATCGCAGCCGCATAAGCCCCCAGCGCCGGCTTCGCAACCCTCCACCCATCACAACTCAACACCCTCTCCTCGGGCATCTCCACCCCAGCCTGCACAAAATACCCCCGTACACGGCCTACATCCCCAGTAGTCAAACACCACACCTCAAACCCCGCGCTCCGCAATCTCTCAAACGCAGTAGCCAGCTCCGCCCGTAGTTGCAGAGATGCATAACCAGCTATACACGCCTCCCGCTCCTCATCCGTAAACTCCGCCCGGGGGTTAGGCACACCCGCCATGAAGAGGGTGCGGTAGAACAGCGCGCGCATGACATCTTTGTAAGAGCGGTAGGACTCAGAAATAGAGAGAAAGGTGAATTCGAGCTCCGCGGCGGTCATCCACGTGTAGCCGAAGTGTTTGGCCGTGATGCCATGGGCATGAAGTTTTGAGCCGATGGTGCGTGATATGGCGGCGAAGTAGGCGTCAAAGGAGACGCAGGTGCCGACGACGTCGAAGATGATGTGTTTGGGCATTTTCTTTTCGTTGTTCGGTTGGTTTGAAGGTGGTTGTGTTTGTTTCGATTCATTTGTGTGAGATGCGAAGTGAGGGGTGGGTTGTTTATGTCTTATGCAATTGGGTGATGGTCCTGGACCGGATCACATCCGGCGGATGAGAATCATGAGACAGACATGTATCTAGCTTGTCTTGTCTGCGCTAATAGTAATTCTGTAGTAATTACTAGTATTCGGAATGTCCCAGGATAAGGTCTGAACTTTATAAACTATTAATCTATGAGTAACCAACTCAGTCAGTGCCACTCAGTGAGAACGAGTAGTAGAGAAGAGAGCTCGAGTTCTGATTAGGCAAACGCCCCGGCCAAGCTTTTGTTGTAGACAGTGTAGACACTCTACAGACCATACAGGTAATTGTATTAAGATTTACTGCTGTACTTCCATACTGCCAAGGTCAGGGGAAATGGTCGAGTAATTGTCCGCCACGCTCAGCTATATCACACACACAGAGAGTCTGACAAAGTTTCCTCGCGAGCATGAGCAGATTATTTGGCTTAAGCATGGCTAAGCGGACGGGAAGTTTTCCTTTCCACACTCTGTGGTTGTATGTACTTTAACAGCGCGACCCAATGTTAACTTATGGGATAAGTCCACCATAGAAATGCTAAAATGATGGTGGGTTGGGAAGCAAGCCAGCTGACCAGTATCAAGAATATCAACGCAGAGCGATGAATCCTGTTCATTGTGCACATTTCAATTCATTCAGGGGAACCTTGACCTCTGGGTGCAGTCTTGACAACATCCATGGTTGATTGATCTAAGGAACTAAGCTCATTTTGCATGTTTACCGGACCAAACGGGATCGGAACTTGCAATCAGTACGTCACAAAGTCATAATTCTTAAACACAGACGGCAGCCTGGAGTCGCTATATCCATAGACCAGATTGACTCTCTCGGTCTACTCGTTGCGTCTGTATCCAAATCAAACCCAGTCTCCTGCCTCACGTTCAACATCATCGAGTCTTCAACTCAAAGATATCATGTCGAAAGATGCTCCTTAGGCTATGTGCCAAATGGAAGAAACTGCCAGAATACCCCGCCATACTTTGTCTGGATGAGCGCATCTTACAGCAGATCTACCAACACCTCTGTCTAGTCGACCAAGTCTGTCTATCCCTCAGCTGCAAAGAGCTCTTTTGCCTATTCGGTACGATAGCGAAGCACAAAGATCTCGAATTCCCACGACTCCTGCGTATCAGGAATCCGTGAACAGTCGGGATGTGCCGCGAAATCAACTCCTCCTTCGACTCGAAAACCGCCGCTGGGCCTACTGCGCACAGTGTCTGAAACTCCATCCACGGAAAGAATTCCCGAGACATTCACTGAGACGATCCGCGATGGAGAGAGCCTGCACGTACTACGCTGGTATAGCTGACCTATGTCCCTGTATTTCTCTGACGATTCGAGGGCGAGACCAGCTTGTCAAGATCCTCAAATCACCCGCGAAGCCAAAAACCCAATATGGCCCATGGGAGTATGACTTGGACAGTCGAGGAAATCCCGGCCTCGCCCACTGCTGTTCATACAGCACTAGGACTGGCTACGTTGTGCGAGTTGCTCTGGTTTTATGTATTAGGGAAACTGGCCAGTTAATTCTAGCGGCTCGGCATACCTTTGCTTGTCCTCATCGGAATCTCCTATCTTTCGACCCCAGGGATCAAGACGCAAAAGATGAACTTCACATGTACCAGACTTTGATTTCTTCAAAACCTTATCGGGATATCCTGCCTTTTGTCCCCGGGGAGCTGGTCTCAAAAGCCTGTCCCATGTGTCCGACTGTGATTTCAAAATACCCTGTGCCTGAAGACATCAAGCACGCTGACTTTTGGGTGGTTCGAAATTTGGGAAGCTGTGAATGGCCTGCAGACCGTTCTTGGCTTGACCAGTGTCGTCTCACCGGAGCATGCTTTCTGCTTAATGAAGCATACTGGTGAGCTTATCAAAGGATCCAGATATATATATATATATATATATATACTGAAATTCCCCTATAGGTATTGGTCGCAGAACTTGTGGAAGATGACGCAAGGTGTTCACAGTCAGTGGATTAGAGATTACTACCTGGAACGGGAAAGAAGGTTGCTTCGACGTCAACCACCAACCGTCATGTGACTGCAGATGAGGGAGTCCAGATAGCTAGTACCATCCCAGTGCTGCTTTTTGCAGCGTCGTGTTGTTGAGGAAAAAGAAGACATGATGTGTATGTGGACTCGTCACTCGTGTGTTGATGCGGATGGTAGGGACTGAGACTGGAGAGTGCGGAGAGAAGATCGTTCATGGGACCGGATCACATCCGGCGGATGAGACATTAGAATGTATCTGCTTATCAAGATTTATACGTATACTGATGTATCCGGTAGATTTATGCGTACTATTGAACAACATGCGCATCCGGTCATCGGAGACCATCGGAGAGTACTTGAATATCTAGCTTATCATGAGTGCAGACTCGTAGAATTCAGTAAAGTTACTCATAAGTACATGAATTGTGGTACCCATAGACGAGACTAAGACCACAAGATATTCAACCGCCTCCACCAAGTCTTCCTCTTCTGCTCCGGCTCCGGCTCCTCGTTGTAAATCTGAATAAACGGCCGAATGGGAATCTCGTCCAGCGGAATGATCGTCGTCCTCCCCCAGAGCTTATACCCAAAATACAGCCCCAGAATGATGGGAATGTTCAGATACGACGAGACAAACGTCTCTGTACTCCAGTGCCCCCGCATAAACGTGCTGTACCCCCCGGTGAACAACAGCACCGTAAACATGACCAGCGAAAACCACGTCAGGTATGGCTGCAGCGGCGCCGCCCACGGGAGCTCTCTGTGCCGGTCGATCCCCTGCTTGCGGCACCCGTACTGGAACCGTAGGTAGATGATGCAGATGCACATCCAGTTCACGAGCGTCGAGATAGAGACGATGTCCTGCAGCCAGGTAAAAACAGTGCTGGCGGAGTCCGACAGCGTCATGTAGCCGAGCCCCATGAAGACGCCGATTAGGCTGACGGCGATGTATGGCGCCCCGAACCGGTTGATTCGAGTAAAAAACTTGGGCGCGTGTCCGTGCATGGCCATCCCGAAGAGGATGCGAGTGCCGCCAAGGATGTTGGAATTTCCTGCCGACCAGGCAGAGGTCAGGACCCCAGCGTTGATAATGGATGGCACAGCCTTGATGCCTGCACGGTGGGCGGCAATGACAAACGGCGACTGGGAGGCGTTGCCGGTGGAGCGCAGCAGGTTCGAGTCATTGGAGGGGACCACCATGCCAACCATGAAGATGGACAGAATATAGAACAGAAACACACGGGCGAAGATTCGTCGCGCCGCTTTGGGGATCGCCTGCCGCGGACACCGGGTCTCCGCCGCCGCGACAGTGATATTCTCCATCCCGGAGTACGCGTACAGCGCGTTGTTGAGCGTCGTCCAGAACCCCAGGAACTGCCCCCAGGAGCCCGGGACGTGCAGGTACTGCACGAACGGGCCGGGATTCCGCCAGTATCTGAATCCGATGGTTTGTCCGTCCGGCCCGCCGCCACAGGTGATGACCAGCGCCATGATGTTGATCCCGATGATGAGCATGATCTTGATCATCGAGAATCCAAACTCGAGCTCACCGTACACGCGCACAAACAGCAATGCAGTGATCAGCATCAGCACCCCAAACACCGTGATCCAGATGGCATTGTTGACTGTCACCCAGAATTCGACGATGACTGCTGCCGCGGCCAGCTCCGCCGGAATGGACACCAGGTACGAATAGACCTGGTTCCAACCGTTCGCAAAGGCCAGCGCAGGATCAAAAAAGAGCATGGCGTAGCGGACCACGCCTCCATTCAGCGGAACCAAAGCCCCCATCTCGCCGACGGCAAAGACAACGGTGGAGCCGGCCACGCCGATGATCGTGTACCCTAGGAGGGCTCCAAGTGGCCCCGAGCGGGCGATGGCACGGCCAGAGCCAAGGAAAAGTCCGGTGCCAATGGTCCCGGCCAGCGCAATCATCTGGATGTGTCGCTGGTGGAGGCCTTGTTTGACCAGGCGGATCTCGACCATATGATCGGCGGCGGAGTCGACATTGTCGGGGAGTTGCTTCTCGGTGTCATGGAGGATGTCTTTTTCTGGAATTGACATTATTCTTGGTGGATCTGTTTCAGGCATATTCATGAGTAGATGAGGACCTTGGAGTTTGGCATAAGGTGAATGCGGTCAGTTGGCGTTATTTAACCAACACCCTTATCCTTATCTCTATACTCCAGCTCCTCCGGTGATGGTTTAGCAACTTTAGGTTTAAGATAGAAGTGCGGTAGATAGCTGATGCTCTCCAATGAAGGTGATGCATTTGCAATCCCTATCTCAAGGTTTCGTTTCCCCTCTTTTCGTGTAGGAAGTTACACAACCTAGGGCCTTGCTTCTGGGGATAGTTGCACCAAGCAACCGGAGATGAACCGGATGCTGTACGGTCACATGATGATAAACCGGACTTGACCGGAGTTGCAGACAGCATAATGAAGATAGGCTTAAGATAAGGCGAGGAAAAGGCAGATTAAGGAGAAAAGAAGAGGAGAAGAAGAGGAGGAGTGGGGAAAGTAAAGTGTAAACTGTGGATCACCCGGCTTATCAACCGGAGATTCTCCAGCAGACATACAACTGGACCCTGAGACCACACGGCGCCAGAATAAGTATATATGAGACTGCTACAATATGAGACCTCTACAGTAGCAAGTTGACATATGACGATCACATAACTAAACAATGGCTATCCCCTCAAACCCCGGCGCCTGCTTCTGGCAGAACAACCCCCACGAACTCCACAACCATCGCTCCACCGAAGATCTCCCGACGCACAGCGACGTCGTGATCATCGGCGCCGGGTACGCAGGCGTGAGCACCGCCTGGCATTTACTACACAACCACCCCAACATCAAGTCCATCACTATCCTAGAGGCAAGAGGCGCCTGTTCTGGCGCCACGGGTCGCAATGGAGGCCATCTGCGCCCGGATCTGTACGGACATATCCCCACGTACATTGACCGCGCTGGGCCCGAAGCAGCGGCGGAGATTGCCGAGTTTGAGATTGCGCATGTCCAGGCGATCAAGAAACTTGTCGAGAGGGAGCAGATAGACTGCGATTTTAGACTTACGAGGACGATAGATGTGTGGTGTAATGAGGAAGCGGCCAAAGGAGCGAGGAAGGTGTACGAGCGGATGAAGGGGTATGGGTTCGGGTATATGGACGATGTTGACTTTCACACAAAGAATGTAGAGGGGGTATGTGTCTCACCTGCCTCACCTCTCGATTTGATATGATACTAACGCGAATCAGATCTGCGGAGTCAAAAACGCCCTGGCCTGTGCCTCCTACACGGCAGCCACCATCTGGCCATACAAGTTCATCATGCACCTTCTCGCCAAACTCCTAGCTTCAGGAAAGGTCAATCTGCAAACCCACACCCCCGCAACAGCCGTCACTCCATCTGCAGATGGCGACGGGAAATTCACAATCGCCACCCCGAGAGGCACCCTCCACGCCAACAAAGTCATCCACACCTCCAACGCCTACGTCTCCGCCCTCCTTCCGCAGTACAAACACAACATCATCCCCTGCAAGGGCATCTGCTGCCGCATCGCCGTCCCAGAGGGAACCGAAAAACCCGCGCCCTTACTCACAAACTCCTACATCGAGCGCACCAGCGACAACATCCTCTCGTACCTCATCCCGCGCGCAGACGGGAGCATCATCGTCGGCGGCGCCTCGGCGCTCTTCAAACCCCATCGAGAACAGTGGTACAACAACACCGACGACAGCGTGCTCATCGACGCGGCCAAGGATTTCTACGATGGGTACATGCAGCGCACGTTCCGCGGGTGGGAGGACTCTGGTGCGAGAGTCGAGCAGATCTGGACGGGGGTGATGGGCTACTCGTATGACTCGAACCCGCATGTTGGGGCTGTGCCTGAGCACGAGGGGCAGTTTATCCTGGCGGGGTTGAATGGGCATGGGATGCCGGTTGTTTGGTTGGCGGCGGAGGGGTTGGCGAGGATGGTGGGCGAGGGTGTTGCGTTTGAGCAGACGGGGATGCCGAGGTTGTTTAAGTCAACAAAGGAGAGGATTGAGAGGGCGCAGGGGGGAAGTGAAGAGGATGGGGATATTCTTGGGACAGGGTCTTTTTTTGCTACCAAGCAGTAGATAGTAGCCAGCATCAAATTATCAATAGATATCAATTGCCACTAGATTAGCCTTTTACGTTAGGCTCTATCAGTGGAGTTACCCCGTGTTTATACCAGATGCGTTATCAGTCCCAAACTTAAGCTTCCCCACCGGAGATAAGCCCTCACCCTGAACCCTGCAGCCCTGCAGCTACATAGCCTACCTTCACTGCATCTACTCTTGACAATACACATAACACAACTGCTCTCTCACTGCACTTCAACGTAAAATGAGCACATACCAACCCCCCTCACCACCCAGCCCAAGAGCGCAGACGCAGCCAACCACCGAAGCACCCGCACCCGCACCCACATCCGCACCCCGACTCAAACGGCGCAAAGTACCCGACGAGCGCAAGCGAACAGCCAGAGCGTAGGACCTGCCCTTGACATAAACTACCAAGCTGACAATGACATGACAAAAGCTGCGACCAATGCCGCCGCTGGAAAGAAAAATGCGAGGGAGGAATCCCCTGCAGGAAATGTTCGCATCTTGGCCGGCCCTGTCGCGTGCGGGGCGTGCCCGTGTCGCAGGATATCAGGTGTGTCACTCCCCAACAATTTGTGCAGGGCGGGCTGATTTGATAGTACTCGGGATGCGTTGGTGGAATTGCAGGAGCGGGCGATGTACATGGAGCGGATCCTGAAACATGCGTTTAAGGGGATCGCGCTGGATACGAAGAGTCTGCGGCAGATGGCGATGGCGTTGAGTGATGAGACGGAGAAGGAGATGCAGGAGACTGATGAGGTTGAGTTGACGATGGAAGAGGAGGAGTGCACGATTGACCCCGTGGAGGATACTGTTACTCGTGCGTTGTTTCTATTGTGTAGATGGCGGCGCTGACTCTAGACGTCTAGACTTCTCCGGGGAATTCTCCTACTGGAACTTTTCCATGCGCGTCAAGCGTCAGATCGAGGATAGGATGGCCTCTTCCCTGAACCAGGTATGTATGCTAGCCTTATATCGTCCAACGTACTAACTGAACCGTACAGGCTCAACCAAACCAACTATCAAACTACCCACGAGCAAAACAGCTCCGATCCAGCTCACGGACCCTCGCAGCCGCCGGCTCCTGCATCCCCCCGCGCCACATCGCCGAGTTCCTCATCGGCATCTTCTTCAAACACGCCGTAACCCACTACTTCTACGTCGACAGACCATGGCTCCTCAGCAGACTAACCGCCCTATACGCCGCCCCGGAAACCCTCTGCAGCAAAGACGCCCCAGTCATCAGCATCATCCTGACTGTTTTCGCCATCGGGACGCAATACGCCTACCTCGAGGCAGACTCCGCGCCTGCCTCGTCCCGACAGAGCTTCTCGGAGGACGAGCTGGGGACGATGTTCTATCAGGAAGCTATCCGCCTGCTGCCGGAGATCATCGAGGTGTCCTCGCTGGAGAGTGTGCAGGCCTGTCTGCTGTTTGCGGCGTATGCGTTGCCGATTGATGCGGCCGGGTTGGGGTACGTGTATATCAATTTGACGATTCGGCTGGCGATGCAGAATGGAATGCATCGGCGATGCGTAGGGGAGCCGTTTAGTGCGGCTATGATGGAGACGAGGAATAGGGTGTGGTGGACGGCGTATGCAATGGAGAGGTATTTCTTATCTTTCGCTTCTGTTTGTGGTAATGCTGAATGCTGACGGAGTAGGAAAATATCTATCTTCCACGGACGACCTCTAGGAATGCTGCGATCGGATGTCGACACGCATTTGCCAGTCGCTTTGAGTGAACAAGTCTCGACAGCCTCATATATGGTTGCTTCTATTCATCTCACTCATCATCTGGAGGATTTCTATAAAGAAATGTGCGTCCACTCTCCCGTTAAAAAGCAGACATACTGACGACGCAGATCCCTCCTCCGCACCACCCCGAAACAGGACCTCCCCCTCCTGCTCTCCCAGCTCGCCGACAGGAAAAACGACCTAGAAAGATGGCGGTCCACGCTCCCACTCGTTGTCCAAAAGAACGACGGCCACCCAGTCGACCGATCAACAGCCCACCTCAAACTCGAACACTGCCTCCTCCGCATGTTCATCGGCCGTCCGTTTCTCTTTTCACGAGGCTCACCCTCAAACCCAACCTCCCCAGCTACGGACCCCTCAGGCACCGCTCAAAAGCCCACGCCCCGCCAGGAACTGGTGTCCTGCTGCATAACAGCCGCCAACGACGCAATCTCCATCTGCAGTACCCTCCGCGACGATGACGGCGGCCCTGGTCTCGCGCGCGCCTCCTATATAGAATACAGCTCGTGCCGAGCAGCGCTGCTCGTGTTAATCGCGTACTCAATCCAGGATCACTCTGACCATTTTCGGAAGGCGTTACGGGTCGGATTAGATATGATTCGGGAGATGGCGGCGAGTGGCGAGTCGGCCAGATCAGAAGTGGAGTTGATTGAGGCGTTGGAGAGGGCGCTTGTGAGGCTACGGTCGTTTGATGAACGTGACAAGGTGGGCAAAGTAGCTTCGGACTATGAGGAGTTCAAGCAATGGGAGTCCATGTGGAAGCGGCAGAATGATGGGGATTGCACGCCAGGCGGGGCAGTTGCGGGATCGATTCAGGAAACCTGGCCAACAAGCGAGATGATTCCCTCAGGTATGGCAGAGAGCAGTGCGAATCTGGGCCCGTTGAGATTGTTCGATGGTGCGGCTGAATGGCTTGTTCGGTGGAGGAAGTGCGTTGCCAAGGGAGCTGCAGCATCCAGAAACGCAGATGTTGGGCGATTTTCTGTCTCTTCATGATCCGAGATTCGACCCTGATTTGAGTCAATCATTATGAATTAAGACCGCCTATCATACAGCACATCAATGGTCGCCTTGTCTGCGTCTTTGCATCAAAATGCCCAGAGGAATGTCTTCCTCGTCGTAGAACTCGACTTCTTCGTCAACTCCGAAATCCCGGAGGCGGTCTCCTTCAGAGTTCTTCCAGCCTTCCTCACCATCCTCTGCTTCACCATCGTCTGACGAGTCACTCTCACTTTCAGAATCCATTTCTTTCGTCTTATTCTCATCAAACCGCTTATGGAAACGTTTCCGACGCTTTATGCCATGGTTCCCCTCTGAAGGTCTGGCATCATTAGACCGCTGGATGTTTCGCGCTTGTACAGCCCTATGATACGAAGCATCGGCAGCTGCAATGGCGGCGCTCAGATCCTGCCGCTTTGCAGGAAACGGAATGCGATCGGGGTCTGGTGGCGGCCATGATAGGTTGGGGTCTGCCAGCATTAGCTCATAATTCATATACCACTATTGCACAGCACTCACCCTCGAAGCCATTGACTTCAAATTCTAGACCAGTTGACCGGTCAGGAGTAGCTGCAAATGGCCAGAACCAACTCAGAACCTGGACCTCGTCAGCGTTGCACAAAAACCTTCGCGGATGAACCGACATTCGCACTCCCGCCCATTCCGGCCTTGATATTCGACCATATGCCAATATCATATGGAAATTCCTGCTTCCGGATCTGAACCTGGATACCTCCCGGTCCTGATAGATACCCCCCGAAATGTCGAGCTCGTCTTAGCAGAGTCTCATGTCGTTCAATCTCCCACGATTCGATTGTGGTGGTATTAAAAGCTAGGGACCAGAGGCTTCGAAGCAGAAGAATAAATAGTGCAAGCCATGTCAAACTGTTCACCACGAACAAAATGAAGAGATGGATCAGTTGTCCCAAACTAGGCCCGAGGTACTAAATGGAATTAGCTCCCACCACAAACAAGCGGAGAATGGGCCATACACTAGGGAGATGGCGCGATGCCCAGACTATCGAGGCTCTCTCGAAGAGCAGAGTCTCAAGATAGCCCATGCCCACTACAGCATAGAACAGAAACCTGATAAAATGAGGATATGTAAAGTGCGAAACGCAATTCGATGTCCACGGACAGTGGTGGTCCATCTTCGGAATGCACCTGCAAATTGTAAGTCGGGAACAACTTGGAGCCAGAAAATCTCACCTCTGACATGTCTTGCAATGGTGCGCTCGCGGGGGCTTGAACGCTTCGCATCGACGACACTTTCGCTGTCTATCCCCTGCGCAATCCTTTTCCAATTGCTTAAGGTCGGAGGGCGTCCACTCCTTGGGTATCCGGCCAGGATCTACAGTACATGCGCGGTAATAGCATACCCAGATGCACAGAGCGAAGATGTTCAAGCGCCAGATCTCTTGCGACCTTAGTGGTGCCTCCTCGAAATAGTAGAAAAACAACTGGGACGTGTACGCTAGGAAACTGATCAACGCGGAAACGAACGGAATCGCCAATTGCGAAATGTTGAACGAGCGACAGAGCATTTTGATCAGGGCATATCCCTCTATACAATCTTATGCATCCAGGAAACTTGATTGATGCCAAAGTCGTCGAGCATGGCTTCAAGATAATTCTGCAGGAGTGTTGATGCTGACCACGTGTGCAGATGTCTGACTAAGCGACATAGCACGTGACATGGATACTCAGTGCGTGGAAATACCGCAGCCATTCATCCCTGCCATCTTCAAGCATGCTTTGTTGGGCTATATTCATCGAGTTCATCACTATCTAAGTGGCTGTCATCAATAACATGGAAAAGCTTAATATACCTAGAGAATGAGCCGAGTATCGCGTCATCACTGCTGAGGATGCCGATCGCGGCCCTTCCCCAGACCACTGTTCGAGCAATTGGCTCAACTTCTGTCATTTCAGACCCCTGCTCCATCGTCAAGGAGTTGCTGGAGAATTCCCTTGACGCACACGCCACTGCTATATTTATAGAAATCTCCCAGAACACAGTCGACGTGATCCAGGTAAAGGACAATGGACATGGAATCCCGTCCGAAGATCATCCTTTCGTCTGTAGACGCGCCTTCACTAGCAAGATTGCGACTGTCGATGATCTGAGGAAACTCGGCGGAAAGTCGCTAGGCTTCAGAGGTGAAGCGTTAGCTAGTGCTGCCGAAGTCTGCGGAGGAGTGACGGTCACGACTAGAGTTGAAGCGGACCCAGTTGGCTTCTGCGTGAAATATGGGAGAAATGGCGAGCTTATCAGGTACGTTGCCTTAAAGGATACCCAGAGCGTGCTGACATATTGAAGTACTCAACGTGTATCGCATCCAGTCGGCACAACGGTCCGAGTAACGGATCTCTTCAAGAACATACCAGTTCGGAGGCAAACGGTACTGAAAAGCACCGCAAAGACAATGGCCAGGATAAAGAAAATCATACAGTCCTATGCTATTGCTCAACCAACTATAAGGCTCTCGTTGAAGGTTCTTAAAGCTGCTAGCGAAAAGGCGAACTGGGTCTACGCCCCTGGGAGAAATGCCGCGCTTGTGGACGCAGCACTCAAAGTTGCCGGCACTGAGGTCGCCTCCGCTTGCGTGATTAAGCAGTGGCCATGCGGAAACGAGTCAGATGTGGAATCTGGGAGTGGTGGTGACTCTTTCCAGCTGACGGCCCTACTTGCGGATCCTGCATTAGGTATTTACTCCACCATTTAACTGAGAACTTGGCTGATGGACGCAGATTTCTCAAAAGTGAACAATGCGGGACAATTTTTCAGTGTGGACGGCAGACCTCTTTCAGCATCTCGGGGCATTGGACAGGAGATCTCAAAACTGTACAAGTCATATCTACGAGCAGCTGCTTCGCGTAGCGGCGGTCTCTCGAACGTATCGGATCCCTTCCTTTGCTTGCAAATTCGTTGCCCTGAAGCCTGTTACGACGTGAATGTTGAGCCGGCCAAGGACGATGTTCTTTTTGAGAATCGGCAAGATGTTCTCTCGCTTGCAGAAGATCTCTTTCGGGACATCTACGGTGAAAACCCTGATGGGGCTGAGAAACGCAAAAGTTCCGCAAAAGGGAAAGAAAGGATGTCAGATAACGACGCCTTCGACCTACTTTTAGCTCGTAAAGACTCGACACAATGTTCTGTCGAAACCGGGGAGGGTAACAAGCCACCAAGCTTCGTAACGGCTAGCTCGCTGTTTCACATGAGCAGCAGCCAGAAGAGTGGCCGAAACGAACAGCGATTATTCGGCGACGGAAGTCCAGGTGTGTCCGGTCAGACGAGAAACAGAGATTTGGAGGGTCTCAATCCATGGTCAGCGACACGACTGTATGCCCCTTGTGGACCACCATCTCATAAAACTCCGTCGAAGGGTCCAACAAGATCCGCACGGCTGCCAGCTAGGGCGCAGGAACTGGAACCCAGATCTTCGACCGATGCATCACCGTCGGGCTTAGCAAGTTCCGCTTCACCAAGTGCATCCACCCCTAATTCGAATCGGCTGTCGCATTCCCCAACCGAGTCTCGTTCTTCTGCTTCGGTCTCCGATCTAACACAAACCTCGCCAATTACGCCATTACATGGTCCATCAGTACGAAGAGCTTCAAGGCAGCGCGACAGAGAGCGCTACGGTAACGGTGCTCTCGATACGTGGTTCTTGAAGACCACACAAGAATCAGTTCGTCAAGAGCCGGTTGACCAGCGTCCGGAAAACGAACATGATGAGCCTCTGTTGTCGCAGCTACCAGAGGACCGATTTGCACAACGTGAACGTCCGCCGGTCACTTCAGACACAACGGCCCCTCGGACAGTAGCTTCAGGAAGTCCAGGACCGTCTGAGGAGACGAGCATGGTCGAATCGTCAGGCACACGGGGTCGCGCTTCAGAGCCTGCGCAGAGACGGCTGGACCAATGGTCTGCAAATCTGCACAGACTAGCAAATGCTGACCATAACCCCGACCTGGAAAGGGCGCTTGACTTTGAAAAGCGCAAGAAAGAAGCGATCACAAGGCTCCGGGAGCAGAGAAAGAATACGTCGACCGCGAATTCGCCTCATTTGAGCAGATATCTTGCTGCCAAAGCCGCTTTGCAGCCCGAAGTCAACAACAGCAATGCCAAGTCGGCATCGATCTCTGCAACTGACGACTCAAGTCCTCGTCTGAACCCACATGATCCGAGGTCTTATCTCATGCGCAATAAAAGCGCGCATGATCAAAGGAGGCTCGCTTCAGATCCGGCAAAACTCCGACGAATTCAAAAAAACAAGTTACCATTCGAGAAGATACCCGAGGGGTGCGAATTGCATGGTTTATGCCTGGCGGAGCCTGCAGCCATCCCTCTGATCTCCAAGACTTTCCGCGACTTATACGAACATGACCTATATACACGTGACAAAGACGATTTTGCAGGGTTTACTGCCGCGGATCTGCAATTCCTAAGCTTCTGGGAGGGTCAATTGTCCCCGTTAATTAAGGAAAAGTTTCGAACTATACAAGGTTCAGACCTCCCTACCATTCAGATAAACCTTTCCGATCTACATCAGCATCTGGGTGATCTTGACGGCGGCTCATCTGCATCTGCATGAAATGTTCTCTACGTACTTTCCTAGTCCTTGCAGCAACGTGTATACTTATGACATGTATAGATATAGATCACCTCAATTGCTCAATCGACACCACAAGTCCTAGATAAAAGAAGAAATGCATTTTCATTAAACTGTATACCAGAGAGGTACTATGTATAGCGATGATATCATCAAGTAGGCCAATAACTTGTTTGGCAGATGGCCGTTACATAATCCTGACATCAACACTGAATCGACGTACAAAACCCCAGCACTCCAACATCACGACAATTCGGAATCTACCCAATTCACGTTGCATTGACCAGCATCGATATCAAAATGGAGTCCGGCGCAAAGCCGTTGGTCGACGTCGACCGATGGCCGTACGAACGCTCCCATCTCGGACTCAACACCACCGACGTCGGCATCTTCAAATCAACCATCCTCCCCTCCTTCGCTCTCCACTCCAGCTTCTCCGTCGCAGCCTACGCCCTCTCCCGAGCAACCGACCGCGGCGAAATCAAAGACTACTTCTGGCCCCTCAGCCAAGTCGCCAACGCCTGGTGGACTGCCGTCGGCGAACCAATGTACACCAACAACCTCACCTTCACCAGCGCCATGCACGCCATCCCCTGGACCGAAAAGGTTTTGCTCACCTGCGTCACAGCCTGGGGGACAAGACTCTTCTACCGCATCGTCTCGCGCTCTCTCGCCCGCGGCCGCGACGATCCCCGCTACGAAGAACTCAAGGCCAAGGACCCCGGTTTCTGGAACTCGGCGCTCTTTAAGATGTATCTCCCCGAAGCGGCGTTCCTGACCCTCATCTCCCTGCCCTTTACCCTGCCGTTCCGGACGAGTTGGTCCAGTGTGGCGTTTGACAAGGAGACGTCTGGCGTGCTTCGCGCGCTGGGCGTCGGGTTCTTCAGCGCGGGGTTCGCGATGGAGGCGCTGGCTGATACGCAGCTGGAGATGCATCGCAAGGAGCGGGATGACCTCTGCCGGCATGGAGTGTGGAGCATCGTCCGTCATCCGAAGTGCGTATTCCCCTCCCCCATTTATAAACCCTAGACCTCGCAAGCTAATGAATGGCAGCTACCTGGGCGACACCCTCGTGCACCTCTCCTTCGTCGTCCTCAACGCCGCAAACACCTTCAACCCGCTCGTCCTGCTCGGTCCGCTTGCAAACTACGTCTTCCTGCGTGTCGTCGGCGGCGATGCCGAGAACGAGAAGAGCCAGGAGGAGCGGTACAGGATGCAGGACCCGCACAAGTATGCGCAGCTGCAGGCGTGGCGGCGCGAGAAGAATAGCTTCTGGCCTGGGGTGAAGGAGCTGGCGAATCCGTGGACGTGGGCTGTTGTTGCTAGTGGGGTTGTGGGGGTTGTTGTTGAGGAGGTGGTGCGGTCTTCGTTTGGGAGGTAGATTTTATCATTTTTATGTGTGATGTGTACAATGATATGAAGCGTTAATTCGGTCCATATCTTTCTAATGGATGTTATCTATGGGTCTTGACATATTTTATAGACTAATTCTATAACCATCTAATGGTCACGACCCGCCTCATCCGCTAGAAATTAAGAAAAGTAGCTTTTATTGCGACAAGGCGTGAATTACGGCCAGCTCTTTGTCATGACTTGACGGCTGAGTCGGCAGAAGGTGTTGGAGACCCGCGCTCAGTTGGAGTGAAGGGCATGAATTGTGCAAGTAGAAAGGTTGAATAGCAGTCTTGGTAGACAGTGAATTCGTTTGCATCATATATGTTTAACTACGAGTGCCTTCTTAAGAAATCTGCAGACCTACTAAAGTTACATCAAGCACACAGAGCCATTAATTACCATTAGTTTATCTTAATTTTACAAGTTAAGCAGTAAACGTCGCTTATGCTATCCTGGTAACACGCTCATCAAACACAAACATCCAGACAGATATACAAAGTCATACCTCATACCTCATACCTCATCAATCACTCATACGACTCCTCTCCTGCAAACCATTTCCCTCACCGGACCCAGACCCATTCGACAATACCTCCTTCTTCGCCCCAGTGGCACTCTTCTTCGCCCTAAACGGAAGCACGATCACCAGAATAATATACGCCAGGCCGACCACACCCGCCACAACCGCATAGGCCATGATCGCCCACTTCGGCGCACAATTGCCCTGATTCTTGGCAAGCAGGAACCCCAGCCCGCCATTGACGATGCCGAGGGCGATCAGGGCCCGGCCCAGCCAGCGATGCATGTATGCGAAGACGCTCTTCCCGCCTGTGCGTCGGAAATGGATGTGTTGGAGGAGGCCCATGAGAGGCTGGAAGAGCAGGAGCATGCCGACGACGACGAGGCCGATGATCGGGTGGTACTTGTCCATGTTGTTTGTGTTGACGCCGAGGTAGACTCCCAGCCCGAGGCCTGCGAGGACCAGGGGCAGGGTGAAGAGTTGGAGTGGTGCGTGGATGAGTGGGACGACCTTGGCGGAGGGGATGATGTGGATTGAAATAGCGAAGGAGGGAAATAGCACGACAAAGGCGATGCACATGATGACTGCGTGGGCTATCAATGCCTTGTTCGAGCTGGAGGGTGTGATGATTCTGGTCCCGTCTTGGTCTGCTGGCTGTGAGGTTGATGCCGCGTTCTGCCCAGCGAACGGGTTTGTTTCATCCACGGTGGCCACCCGGGCCTGTGCCATGTTGACGGCGTGCACGCCGCGGGAATCATGCCGCGCGATACTGTACTCTGGATCGCTGGACTCGATCGCGGGACCCCTCTTCTCTGCCCAGACCCATCTACTCGAGGTGCTGGACGTATCCAGAGAGCCACCATTCCACCGAAGGCAGCTATTGCAGCGCACATTAGCAGTTATGTACCCGTTGCTGATACCAGTACCGTCTAGGAGTTCAATCTCCGCCTCAGGGTTGTAGTCCGGCTGGAAGTAACCCCTGCCAGACCGGGGAGAGACTGTGACATTGTTGGCAGAGGCGGCGTACATGACGAAGATGTTAGCGCCTGCCATCCCCGAGCCTTGGCCAAGAGCCACCCATTGATACGACGTGGGTGCGCGGATTTGGAAGTATATCGGGCCGGAGTTGGAGGAAACTGTGCTTTCAGGTACTATCACGCTGTAGTGAATATCGCTTGCGGGAGAAAAGGAGATTTGGCCGGCGGCAAGGGGGGCTGTCAAGTCAGCAGGTATCCGGAGGCACTGGTAGGAGATACGTACCAAATGCCAGATGTAGGAGTCTACTCCAACGCATTGTGAATGGTCTCTAATTCTTACTGTGGTAGGCAAGCATAGGCAAGCAGAGTGGGCAAGCAGAACTGTTCAGCAAGATGGAATATAAGTCCTGAGTTTCGCCCAAGAGTTGCCTGACGGTATACCGCCTCGATCGCTCAAAAAGGCAATATAAATCGCCAGAACAAATCCCACGGTGATCAGGCTCTTATTCAGTAATTGATCACCGTCGGCATAGCCACGTCGATGAGCGCCACGGTCATCCTCATATGGACGCTTCGCCAAGATGTTCGATATTGAGGATAAACCTTGCTCGCGGTTGCAGCAACGACGGTCGGTCGATCAGTTCCTCCTGATACCGCGTGTTCATCTCAACTTCCTGACAGGCCGCCATCGCAGCCCGTACGTTGTAGATAGAGTGATACGCTCTGCGACTTGACTCCAGTCCCACGTGAAGATCGATCCCTCCTCAAAACTCGAAATGGATCCCGCGGAAAAACACCCGAAAGGACCATACAGAATTCGAAACCCCCAATATCGTCAGCGCACTCCACTGATTTCGATCCTGCTGGTCAACGTTGGCCGGGCATCCAGCAGCGCCGACCGTTTGCCAGCAGGAATATGTGCAGGTCCTGAAGGCCAGAGTCTGGCCCAGCCGCCAAGGACCGAATTACGAGTCCAGGGAGTGATCTCCACGCGGTCGATGGACAAGTGTCTAGAAGCGAGCTTGGGCTGCTAAAGTTGCCCGTTAGGCCAAGACCCTGATTTTAGTCGCGATCCGGGGATGGTCAGATTGAGGTGGGGTGGTTGATCCGGTTTGATAACGGTCTTCGTGTTGAAACATTATTGTCTCAGCTTCGCCACATCAGGAAAATGCATGATAATGTTGCAGCCTGAAGGATCAAGGATAGGTACTCCGTGTCTCCGTACCTGGAAGAGCGGCTTTAGGTGCCCAAAAGGGGAACCTTATTCGGTTGCACAGCCTCAGCCACCTCATCCTTATCCTGATCCCTGACCTCCACAGCCTCCGCAAGCCTTTCCTGAAGAAAGAGAGATGTTAGAATGGTTAGAAGAGAAATTAGAGATCATGTCGACTTACTTGGGCAGTAATTGAGCAACCGTCATCAACCTTTATGCCCCAAGCCTGCAGGGAGATTTAAACCTTACTCTATCTGCCTACATCATCTCGCTTAGGTGATGGACATGCCACAGGATTAAGTATTCAAGATGACTGCCGTTTATAATGATGACCTGATTCTCTGATGGGCCGATCAATCCGATTATCCGGACCACTCAGCCTACACAACGAAACAGTATGGTCGCTCAAAACATCCGTCCCAGGTTCTGCTCTTACTCTCCCAGAAGTTTCTGAAAACTACTGTCGCCAGCAGAGGTAGAGGAGTCCCGACGTCCGTTCCCAAAGCTGAAAGTTGTCGATCGACAAAATGTTGCATGGCCAGATCGCCTTGGGCGCACACTCCGGCCACAACGAGCGGCCAGAGCATGCACTTTTTGATCCCAGGGGCCCCGCAGGCCAACTTCAGGTACGTGAAGAGCTCTTCTGTGTGTGCTTCTCTCATTGTTCTGAGCTGTGCCATTCGCGGGAGGACGGAGAGGCTCTGCATAGACAATATGCAGTACAGTATCACTGCGGAGCGGTAAACGTGGCCAAGGATTATTCCTTTTTCGGGGGCGCCGCAAGACATAGCCCACTGCTCCGGCGAGAAGGCTGTGATCCGGCCTAGCAACTCCAGAGCTTTTCCTTCGGATTCGATGGTCGGGTGCAAGAAGGCCTGCAGTCGGAGATGATTGATCCGGATGATATTTGCCAAAAGTGCAGGTGGACAGAGGAGAACGGGGAAGAAGCCGTCCCCGTACATCTGGGAGATCATATCGATCGACCGTATATCCGAGCCTAGAGGGATGTGGTCGGAAGGTGGACTTGTCGTGTTACTGATGACTCCGATACTAGATCTGGTCAGCGTATGTTCGCCACCACGGAGAGATCATACATCATGAAATACAGCAACACAGCTTTAAGGTGCGGAGCCGAGTGAAGGAGCTTCTCTACTCCTCCTCGGAGCGTGATCAGCTCCAGAGCTCCAGTGAAGTGATGACGCCAATTGGGAGAAGTAGATTGCCTGGACTGGACTGCTCGTCAGCCTCAGTTCACTGCAGAGATATTGATACTCACATCACTGAATAGCAGCATCATGACTCCACCGAGCGTTTTGTCTGTACGGCACTTGTCTGGGCGGCCGATCTCTTCCTTTAAATACCGAATAGCCTGTCCACGGTGCTGGTAATGCTTGGCTTCGATGTCTCGCAAATCGCTACGGCTGTTCTGGGGGAGTAGCCGGTGAAAACGGTGGCTCAGCGCTAGAGAGACAAGCGTGCAGTGGATCGGGGGTGGGATGGCTGGAAGACTTTCCATGGGAAAGGCAGTAATAAACGGGTTTTCGGCTAGCTGTAGCAGGCAAGTATACTCCGGTATAACGCAGGTATTGTCTATTCATTAGAACAGGCTCGTTCAAATGGGCGAGCGAGCTTACAATAATATGCAGCCTCGACGATCTCTCCACACTCAGTGACCAGTCGATCGCGAGGGACGCTCAAGCTCCAAGCTTCCGCTTGCGTGTCACTTCTGTCTTCGGACACATGTTGCTTGGTAGTAGTCTGCTGAATGGTCTTCTTCCGCGGCCGAGATGTCACCTCACCCGGTGTGACCCACTTTAGCGGCTTCTTCTCGTCGTAGCCAGGACACTCGACCCCAGCAGCGTAGCATTTGTGGCACCCGGGGAGTGAGAAGTCGCAGACTAGTCGGCGACGATGGCATTCCCAGCATTGCCGGCGTCTGCTTTGGGACGAAGGAATTGACTTTTCCATCTCGGCTAGTAAGTCGTGTCCGTAGAATGACGGAAAAGGAGAAAAATGAACAGGTCCGGCGTAAATGGCGTCTTTTGCAATTTATTGTCTGATGCTGATTGCTGACAAGGCCGGCCATGATGACGCCAAGGCGCAGTCAGGCTGAATTGCTTGGCCATGCTTTTTTCCTTTTTGGGACAATCCCAGCTAAGGTACCAGTATCAGCAGACAACTCCCTAATAGGCTAATACATTATTATCATAACTGCATGATCGTTAATACATAAGTGAGCGTCAAACCAATTCATCCTCGTATGATACCATCTCCTCCCTCATATCGTCCAAAAACCGATGCATGACCGTCCTTAACTCCTCATACGCAGCCAGAAACTCCCGACTCTGAATCCCATAACTCTGCTCCTTGACCTCCCACTTGACAACCTCCACACCCCTCACATGCTCCCGGACCGGATCGAGATTCCACCGGAGCAATTCCACCAGCTCCGCTCGCGTCTTACTCAAGCTCAACAGCAGCGGCACATCAACCTCAATCTCCACCAACAGCGACCGTAGCCTCCGCCCAACCGGATCCCCGATGCCCCTCGCCAGCGTCACGAGTCTATCCTGGAAACCCAGGAGGTGTTCCAGTGATGCTGTGGCCTCGGGCCGGAGGAGATGTAAGGGTGTGCGCTGCAGCGCGATGCAGAGGTGCATGGTTGTGACGTAGCGGATTGTAGACGGGAGCGGGACATAGGGGGCTAGTATTTTGCCGCAGAAGAGGATGTATTTTGCATCGACGATGACTTCGTAGGACGCTGCGCTGTACCATTCGCGGATGGCTTCGGTGTGGATTGCATGGTTGGTGCGGAGGAGGGCGGGGCAGCACGGTTTCCCGTCTCGTCTGAGGGGCGGTTTTTTGTTGCGGATCAGGGAGAAGTTGCGAATGGGGATGTTGGGGATCAAGTAGTGGTAGATTTGGAGGCGGACTTCGGGAGGGAGGGAGAGAAAGGGGAAGGGAGACATTGACTGTCACAGGGGACTAGAATTGTTGCAACCCGGAATTGAATTTGGAAGATCGATGGAATGAGCCGATCCTGGATTCCTGAGGTTCCAGGCTTTCAGCAATGATAAGCGCCGGCGATAAGGTTGTCCCCACGGCATGCGGGGTTGGCTTTGATTGGTCCGTGCGGGGTATCCGTCAGACTCTGTAGTTCCCAAGCACGAAGTATCTAAATAAGGCCGCGCTCGATTTCTACGTGTTGGAATGCGCGTTTCCATGGAAATCAAAAATATCCATCTAATAAGTCTAATATCCCCTAGTCCGTTTATACTCATTGACCAGCGGTTCCCCCGTCTCCAGTCGCCCTATATTCTCCTTGGCAATATTCAAAGACCGGGGGAAATATTCCTTGCCCAAGGAACTAATATGAGGACTGATCCGCACATTTGGCACATCCCATAGCGAATGATCCGCAGGGAGCGGTTCCGGATCGGTGACGTCCAGCGCTGCCCCACTCAACTCGCCTGACCGGAGAGACGCGATCAATGCCTCCTGGTCAATGACCTTGCCGCGTGCAATGTTGGTCAGGTATGGCTTAGGGTGTCTGGAGGGTATGTGTGAGGATAAGATGGCGAATTCTTCCGCTCCAAGGAGATGATGTGTTTGCGCCGTTAATGGCACACAGACTACCAGATGGTCCAATCCAAGCTTCAGGAATGAATGGATTGATGCCTTGTCTGTGCCGTGATGCCACGATACCGGTATTGAGCCGTCCTTGTCGCCGGTACCGGGGATAATGTATCCGGTATCGCGACGGGATTCGGGAGTCAGGCGAGGAGAAGCCGTATATGCATGGACAGTCATTCCTAGAGCGGCAGCGACACGAGCGACTGGATCACTGTCAGCATACGTTTCATTGAAATGGCCAATGACATACTCTGTCGTCCAATACTCCCGTATCCCAGAATGCCGACCTTCTTTCCAACCTGGTCATGCAGTCCATGCATATATTCATCCACCCCTCCCCAGATATGCTGCTTTTGATTCTCGTACGTCCGAACAAACTCTTTCGACGCGACGAGCCAGTTCATTACAGTCCATTCGGCGATAGGCGGACCATGAATTCCCGAGCTGGTGGTGATGGGTATCTTGCTGTCTTTGAGAATAGGATGGGTCAAGAGATGGTCAACTCCGGCCGAGAGGGTATGAATCAACTTGATACTGGCATGGTCAGTTCGCATCGACGAGGACCCCCCGGGGGAAGCAGCTGTCAGGTATACTTACTTGGCAGAGTCCTCCATATTCGGCAGATTGGTAAAAGTCACCAGAATGGTAGCCTTGCGCGCATATTCTAAGCGAAGATCAGCGTCGTCATTGCTAATGCAGTGGGTGTATGACGAACCACTTGGGATCGGAGCCATCCTCTCCAGGTTAATGATGGTAATCTCGGCGTTCGGAAATTTGGCATGGATATCCTCGACCATCGCTGCGGGTAGGTCCTGCATAAAAGCTATGAGCAACTGCTCCTTGACTGAGGCCGCATCGCCCATTCTGTGTTGTCAGGACTCGAGACCCGAGGACTCAATGTCCGGGGTGTCCCTGGAAGAGATTAGGAAAGGTGATAATCAACTGCCTAGGAATGACCAGGTATGCAAGGAGATCTGGCACGCAGTGATTTCGACCCGATCCTCCTTGCATATATCGGATAGAAACTGGTCCAGTTGAGCAATTGTCGCCAACAATTGCAAATGTCGCGAAAGAGGGACCGAACCGAATCCCCCATCGCCGAACGCAGGGGATTTCCTTATCGGGCCTTATCCAAAAGTCCCCACACTTGCATTACTAATCTTGTTTGTTTGGCCATCGCCAGCCGAGGTTATCCTCATATTCTCCGAAGCCATTAAGGATTGCTAAGTGTTCTGAATATCCTCAGTGGGCTTGGTATCTGCAGAATTTTTGAATATCTGGATGATGTTGACTCTAACAGTTGCCGCTGTCGTCTCTTCTTCATCCTCCTGATTGTGGTGGTGATCATGTCGAAGAAGAACCCGTGTGCCGACGCAGGTGTATCGCCAATTAGGTATATATAATCCAGAATGTTCTCCTATTCAAAGAGTGAGCATCGGGCGCACTGAATATTTGAGACATTCATTTCAATTCCTGATGTTGCGGCCTGCACTTTGCAGATGATCTCAGTATCAAAATCCTGGAAATGAGGATTAGTTTGTGTGCATGCAGCAAGGTATCAAGGCCGACGATCAGCCTGCTTTTCTTCATCCGTGCATGTATCTGATCGCTGGCTCGTCTGTTATTTATCGGTTTTTCTCCGAGGCATGCCATACAACGTCATGTTCATTGTCATGAAAGCAGTGACTGTATGAGTCGTATTGTCTGACGAACTCAAACAAGGTTCTCTATCTACAGGGTACTGATGATAGTCTCACCAGAGATTGGCCGGGAGATTTTCCGATCGCACAGCGAGTCGAGTGACACTCTACATTGAGTCTAGCCTGCGCACATTGACCCCATGGAAAGCGCCATCTTCTGCAACCAATATGTCCATCACACCTTCAGCCTTCATCTCAGTTCGTCAATCACCCTTTTGACTTCCCGGTGTCCATCGTCAAGACACACTAAATGAAGAGTTCGTGCTCTCGCTTCTGTGTCGACGTCAGTACTATTCCAAATCGTCTGCGATTCCCCACCACCATGAAGATCATACTCAGTATCAAGTTCCTCTACGGAATAGTCATTGGACAGAGCAAGGAGCACGAGTAGGAGTCTCCGGCGTATTATCTGGTAGCAGTGATAGGTTCTTCCGTGGGCCGCTCCCGCACGCCTGAGCTTCCGCGCGATCGGCCGGACTCATTGCCCAAAACATGCTGATCTGCAGTCTGTCATCCAGTTCGAGGAATCGGCGAAAATGATGGCTGATTATTGGCCAAATTATCCCATCTCATTTCGCTCCACTGGCACTATCTTCGATATGATTCGGCGCTCATATCTTTGGCTGCAGCCGCCGGAAACTGGCTAGCTGAATCAAGATCAAGCTTGGACGAACAAACCAAAGGGAAAAAAGCAAAGTCCACTTTTCGGAAGCTCGAGGTGCTTGACGGATCCTTAAGTACGACGGTGTTTTCCTGCACGGTCAACAATCTCAACTTTCACAGACTCTGTACCGCTTGTCTCGTCACCCGTTCTAAAGCAGCCAAAGAGCCAAGATGCAAACAACCACGACTGAACGACCCCGACCGAGCCTTGTCAGGCGTCTCCTCACAGCAATCATCTACGGCGCTGATCGCGAGGAACCGTATCACCCTCGACACCCTGCAATGACAATGCACGGACTCCATGACCCAGAAAACGGTGATCTCTCCTTGGGGTCCGCAGATAATCCACAACTCGTCCGCCGCCTGACGGTAGCGACCACCCACCCCAGCACCCTGATCCCCCCGTCAGACAAACTGCTCGTCTTCCGCGCTCTTACCGGTATCGACTCTGTCCCGGCCCTAGAAGTCCCGCACCATCACCCGCGTAGCGCGCGCAACGTCGGCATCTACACGCGCGTCATCCGCGCCGAGCAAGGCGCCGCACAGCGGCACCACTTTTTCAGCATCCTCATGAACTCCTGTCTGGGCATTCAGATCGTGGTTGCGGCCGCGCTGACAGCCCTCGGCGCCGCGAGCGGGCCCCACAACGCCGTCACGGCGTTTGGCGCCATCAACACTATCATGGCGGGTATCCTGACGTATCTCAAGGGGTCGGGGCTGCCCGATCGTTTGAAGCACTACCAGAACGAATGGCGGAACATCCGGGAATACATCGAGCAGCGCGAGCGCGAATTCTGCCTCGATGGCTGCCAGCTGGATGTCCAGGAGGAGATTCTTTTCATCGAACGCATGTATGAGGGTATCAAGCGGGAGATCGAGGCGACCAAGAGCGGGGAGAGTCGCTCGACGGCTGACTCGGGGCACTTTCGTCGGTCGTTTCTGCCGCAGGCGCAGGCGCAGGCACCTGAATCGCAACATCCTGGGGGGCCAGGTTGGCAACAGCCTAGGGAACCAGAATGGCGACAGTCTACGGCACCAGGATGGCAACAGCCTAGGGCACCTGAATGGCAACAGCAACAGCCTAGGAAGCCTGACGCGGGCAGCCCGGTGCCTGTTCCTGAGCCAGTATTGGAGAAGAACCCGCACTATCAGCGGCCTTGATGCTTAACTCGTCTGACTCATAGAACTTTATGTACGTAATTTAGCTAATCCTGATGAACCTGACATGATCATATCCTTCCGCTGTGCACCACCACAACAAACCAGCAATATTGGGCAAACTACTGAGCTGCTCCACTCCGTCCCACAGCTGCAAAGCTTGGCACAATCATCCCTCTCACCAGTCACCACCTTCATCTCCTTATCAGAACCATACATCCACAACTCCATATACAAATATACAATAGATA
>JACBAD010001814.1:0-25836 GCA_014281905.1 Aspergillus hiratsukae | reverse complement strand
GGGATGAGGTGGAGTTTTGTACGACGGGGGAGATTGCGAGGTGGTTTCGGGAGAAGGAATTGGGTGCTTAGACTATAGTACACTACGAGGCTGGTTTCTGTTTTGAAGATAGTAGAATAGATTCATGATTATCACTATGTACAAGTTGTCATGTATGTAGACAAGGAAAACCCCTATGTAGCAAGTAAAACCCTAACGCCTGAAATGATTCGTAGCTCATCACTCGTTATCGTCAGTCTAAAGACCTGAAACCTACTCGTAAAGATCCATATCACCACTGCCATCCTCAATCTCAGCCAGCGCGTCATCTTCGTCCACCATCTCCTCATCTTCCTCAAATTCAACCTCGTGGTTCGGCAGCACGTCGATGCGTCCCTCGCGCATGACCACGCGGGCGACCTCGCCGTCCTGGATACTTCCACGCAGGATGAGAACGGCGAGTTTGTTGAGGACCTCGCGCTCGATGATCCGCGCCAGAGGACGCGCACCGTAGGCTGGCGAGTATCCTGCTTCGCCGAGGTAGTCTTTGACTTCCTCCGTGCACTGGATAGTGACGTTGCGGTTGTTCTGCTCGAGACGGCGCTGTATCTCGCTAAGGCGCAGGTCGACGATCTTGCGGATCTCCTTCCGGGTGAGCCGGTTGAAGATGACGGTGCTGGAGATACGGTTCAGGAACTCGGGCAGGAAGTAGTCGCGGAGAGCGCCCATGACCAGCTCGCGCGTCTGAGGGTCAATGCGGCCGTCCTTGGTGGTGGGGCGCGAGAGGAACTCGGCTCCCAGGTTGGAGGTCATGACGACAATGCAGTTCTTGGCGTCGACGATTCTGCCCTGGCCGTCGGTGATCCGGCCATCGTCCATGAGCTGCAGGAGAACGGTGAGTACCTCCTTGGCTGCCTTTTCGACTTCGTCGAACAGAAGAATAGAAAATGGGCGACGGCGCAGAGACTCGGTCAGCTGACCGCCAGCGTCGTGTCCAACGTAGCCGGGAGGAGCACCAATCATCCGGCTCAGCGAGTGCCGCTCCTGGTACTCGGACATGTCGAACCGGATCATGGCCTTGGGGTCGTCGAACAGGAACTCGGCAAGCGCCTTGGTCAATAGAGTCTTACCGGTACCGGAGGGACCGCAGAAGAGGAAGCTTGGAGGCGAGTTGGGGTTGCTGAGCCCAGACCGCTGCAGCCGAATGGCATTGGAGACTGAAGCCACGGCCTCCTTCTGGCCAACAACGATCTTGCCAAGGTACTTCTCCATGTGCAACAACTTGTCCTTCTCGGTGGTCTTGAGTCTGGTGACAGGAATACCGGTCCAACGGGCGACAATCTCGTTGATCTGATCGGGCCCGACCGCATCGGCAAGCAGGGCCTCGCCATTATCGCCATTTCGAGCACGACGTTCCTCGTCCGCCTTGATGCGGTCGGCCTCGAGTCGCTCGATCAAGGCCTTGGTTTCAGGAATCGCATAGTACTCTATATCGGCAGCGGTCTGAGTGTCGCCGGACCGCACGGCTTGGTCTCTCTTTACCGTGAGCGACTCGAGCTTTTTCTTGGCATCTGAGATGGCCTCTCTGCGCTGCTTCTCGCTTTCGTACTTCTCACGCAAGGGCCGCAATTCTTCTGTCACATTGGCCGCTTCTTGTTGGGCAGCTTCCAACCGTGCTTTGGACGCTTCGTCCTTTTCCCGCTTCAGAGCATGGATTTCAATCTCCAACTGGCGGAGTTTTCTCTCAAGGTTGTCCAGGGCCTCAGGCTCCGACTCGCGGGTCACTCTGACGGCGGCAGCCGCCTCATCGATGAGATCAACGGCCGAGTCGGGAAGTCGCCGAGCAGTGAGGTATCTGGCCGCCAATTCGGCCGCGGCAACGATCGCACCGTCGAGAATGTCGACATTATGATGCATTTCGTACTTCTCTTTCAGACCACGGAGAATGGAGATTGTTTCGGAGACGGTAGGTTCCTTGACCAGGACCTGTTGAAACCGTCGCTCGAACGCTTGATCTTTTTCAATGTACTTGCGGTATTCGCCGAGCGTGGTTGCACCGATACAATGCAACTGACCACGGGCGAGCATGGGCTTCAGCAGATTGGCAGCATCCATACCTCCCTCGCCGCTCGAGCCTGCACCCATGAGAAGATGAATCTCGTCGACGAATAAGACAATCGTGTCCTTGGATTCTTCAATCTCCTTGAGAACGCCTTTCATTCTCTCCTCGAACTCACCCCGGTACTTGCTACCAGCGACCAACGAGCCAACGTCGAGAGAAAGCAGCCTGCACTGGGCCAGATTGGCCGGAACATCGGCGTTCACGATGCGAAGAGCCAGACCTTCGACAATGGTGGTCTTTCCAACACCGGGTTCACCGATCAGCACCGGGTTGTTCTTGGTCCGTCGACTGAGGATTCGGATGACTCGACGAATTTCTTCCTCACGACCAATGACGGGGTCGATCTTGCCGTCTCTGGCCAGCGAAGTCATGTCAATGGTGAATTTCTTGAGGTTCTCATTCTCGCTCTCGGCGTCGGCAGTCTTGGAGTCTACCCGCCGTGTACCACGGATCTGTTGTACCGCTGTGTCGATCAGCTTGACATTTGGGATATTCGCATCCGCCAGTGCCCGCTGCACCTGCGAATCTTGAGCGACCGAGAGGATGAGGTGGTCGATGGCGACAAAGCTGTCTTTTTGCGTTTTGGACAACTCGGTCGCAGAACGAATGACTTTGGCGAGGGCGGGTGAGACGCTGACTGTCTCAGGAGGAGGATCTTGACTTGGTAACCGGACGAGTAGTTTCATGAGGGCACGCTCGAGGAGCTGAGGATCGCCATGAGCGCGCTCGACGACCTGGCGGAAGAGAGGGGCGGTGGAAGAATCGTGAGAGGGATGTGAGGCAGCTTGTTGATCCTTTGAGTCATCTGGTGAAGGATTGAGGAGAGCATGAGCGAGGTGGATAGGGAGGATCTGTGAATGGGCATATTGCTCGGCCAGATGGCTCGAGTCCAATAATGCCTTGTTCGCTCTGTCTGTGAACTGAGCACCGTTCATTGTATATGTGGAACGGATTTACTATCAGATAATAACAAGGTGGAAGTGAGGTATCTATAGAGAGGAAAGAGAGGGTGAAACAGCCTGCTGGGATGACAAGGGAGCTAGATATAGCTGGAGTTGGGTTCCTCAGCCCATTCTTAGCAGCCTCGAGGTGTCTCTCCGTTCACCATGACGCCACCAGTCACTTCCACCGCCTTCCAGAACCATCGCTATAAATCACGTGATACAGCTGACATAATCGACACATGACCTCTCCAGAGGTCCATACTCGAAGGTAAAGCGGGTAGTTAGTACTCATGCAGTTGTCCTGAGTTTGTATTGCTTATTTGATATTATTATCTGACTGGTGAGGTTACTAAATCAAATTTAAAGGACAATCTCGTCTGTCGTATCGCTGAACGCAGCTGTCAGTTGTGCCCATTGCTTGAAGTGGAGCCAGTCATTGTGGATGCCTTGTTGCCTTGTGGCTCAACGCCTCGCTCTGGCTGGACCAATCACAACCGCGTCCTTCAACACACTCAAAATGGACATTATCAAAGCGATCAGACTGAGCGATCAGACCGTTTCTGCCACAGCTGTTCAACTTAATCTGATTGAACAGGGGATAGAAACGAAAAAATAACGGAGAAGACGCCCGAAATTGCGTCCAATCTCGAGTCAGCCCATTAATGCAGAGTGCCAGAGAGGATGATCCACCCCACGTTCTGTCCTGTATCTACATACATTATTGTACGCAGACCTGTCCTGATCAACAAGGGTTACTTTAGGAATATTGGGATCGGATAGTTCATATTTAGTGTCTCCCCAGAGTACTTACCTCTAGCTTCTAGAAAAGAACTCCTCTTCAAAGATAGATACAGCTTCATGGATGCTTCCAGTCTCGACATCATACACACACCATGACGTCAAAGCGGGACTTACTTCTTTTTCATCTCCCATCCAGACCAGACACTCTCTCTCCATGTACTGTCTCCTCAGCTAGCTCAGGGCAAAACAGGGATGTCTCCTTCTTCCAACCAACGAACAGCCATGCTGCCGTCTAGGCACTCGAGATCTCAAAGCTAAGGGACACTAATTGGCAAGAACAGAAACCGTCTCGTCTCTCAAACGCCTGCGTACTTGTCCCCCCACTTTTCTGCTACTTTTCTGCTTGATTTGTCTTTCCTTGCGGCCGTGGTTCAGGTACTGCATCATCCACTTGGTCAGACCTCGGAATTGTTCCTCTGGCATACGTAGGAGGCGGCAGATGAAGGTGGGTGATTCAACAAAGTGAATCATGGAGGGGAAAGTGTAGATCTCAATCTTGTGCAATTCTATTATTTGGAGGGGTAGATATCAACCACTACATAGGATATGGGATGGATCAATATTCCTGCTGAATGACTCGCATCAATCATAACAACCTCAGTGAGAGATCTGTGGATTACCTTCAGCCAAGTGGATTACTCCAGCAAATAATAATCATAGATCTAAGCAGCATCTCCAGTAGCTCGAGGCAGACCTTCTTATCTCGGACGTGCTGTAGCTAAATGTGGTTCAACGTCCAGACGATCTCCATCTCGCCCATTCTTATTACTATTATTATTCTTCCAATTGACTTCATTATTCGCTGAATTAATAAGAATTTACTTTTCCAATTCAAAGGAAAAAAGAACCGAATTCGACTGCCCCTCATTCTGTCATAACTTGCTGCATATAAAAGCTTCCTCATCTTCCCCTGGTCACTCCCGCTTCTTCTCTGTCTGAAGCACTCTTCGCCATCCTGAACAGACCCATCTGATCGTCGGATAGGATTATCGTTGACGCTTCTCCTCTTCTTTTGATTGTCCCTGCTGTCTCGATACAGTACACGATTGAAAACAAAGAGACGGGGTTCCAATCCCAGTAGACTACTATCGCCGGTGGTGAAACTCCCTGGTCGAAGTAATACTCGGTTTTAATAACTACAAAGTCATTTCTCAGGAAGAAGTGCTACTCGGTGTCATTTCGACAGTCGCACTAGAAATGTCGCAGAAACCGATTTTTGTTGCTACCCATCCTCGAGCATGTTCCACGGCCTTTGAAAGAGTACTACCCCTTGCATCACGCACAAACGGGCAAATGACTGACCATTTTATAGGTCTTCATGACTCGCCGTGATACTATACAATGTATCCATGAGCCCTTTGGCGATGCCTTTTACTATGGTCCCGAGAGGCTCAGCTCCAGATTCGCCAATGATGAACAGGCCCGTCTGGACAGCGGGTTCAGCGAGTCGACCTATCAGACCGTGCTGGATAGAATCGAGCGTGAAGCTGCCGAGAATGAGGTCCGACCCTAGTCTTTTTCCTTTTTTCCTTTGTCCTTTTCTCTATTCTCCCTCATTCTCGCCCTCGTAATCTCCCCGGTCTCTCCGCCATGATGAGATCCGTGGCCATAGAAACCTACACTTACCTCGGTTCTATCCACTCCTGTGATGGGTTCAATGACAAACCGAAACACAAGGCGTCAGTCTTCACAACGATACTTACCTGATGCAGGGAAAGAGAGTCTTCATCAAGGACATTATCCACTACCTTCTGCCTCCCGACGGCAAGCCTGCCAGCATTGCCCCCTCACTCCAGCGGATCAAACGCGGCGTAGGCACCGATGGACAAACCAACGGTGAAGAAACCGGCGTGGCCAACGGTCACGCCGAACAGGGCAGCAACGGCCAGGACCAGACCGGACAGAACGGTCACCCCAAGTCCCGGACCGGCGAGCCCTACCCGTACGACACGGAGCCCGAGCCCGGCAATCCCACCGTGATGCCCAAGTCGCTCCTGTCGCGCTTCCACTTCGCCTTCCTCATCCGCGACCCGCACTTCAGCGTCCCCTCCTACTTCCGCTGCACCATTCCACCCCTGGACGAAATCACCGGCTTCTACACCTACGACCCCCTCGAAGCCGGGTACGACGAGGTGCGCCGCGTCTTCGACTACCTGCGCGCCGAGGGCCTGATCGGCCCACACATCGCCACGCGCGAACAGGACGCCAACGAGCTCACCGACAACCAGAAGCCGCAGCCCGTTGTCCGCGGGCTGGGCGCGGGCCACGAGTCCGGCGCGGAGATCTGCGTCGTCGACGCAGACGAGATGCTCGAGAAGCCCGCCGCCATGATCGAGGCGTTCTGCCGCAGTGTCGGGATCGAGTACGACCCCTCCATGCTGTGCTGGGACACCGAGGCGGACCACCAAATTGCGCGGGACGCGTTCGAGAAATGGCGCGGCTTCCACAACGATGCGATCGAGTCGAAGGGGCTGATGGCGAAGAAACCTGTAACCCTTTCCCCTCCCTTCCTATTCCTCCATTTTCCATAAGAAGGAAAAACTGACCTCAATAGCACCCCCCCAAATCCGAAGAAAAGTACGACGCCGAATGGCGCGAAAAGTACGGGCCCGAGGCTGCAGCTCGCATCCGCGAGGCCGTAGACCGCAACATGCCGGACTACCTGTACCTGAAGCAATTCGCCATGAAAGTGTAGCTGCCCAAAAACACCTATAAGGGAGGGAAGTGGGTAAATTGCATTGCAAGAGGAGGACTTAAGCAGTATTTAAGGTTGGCACTTGACATGCCTTAGCTTACCTGTGATGATGCCAACGACGATGATGAGATCTTAGCTCTGATGACGCCATTTTCGGGATACTTTTTTGTCATGAAATCTTCTAGTTTTGTTTTCTGATTCGTCTGTTGATTGACTGTGTCTGCGATATCTTTGAGTGTAGGGAGATCGTCATTGAACCCTTGCCAGGGTATAGTCATAGCAATAGCTGTTAGGATACTGCACTATTTCGTAATGATTACCTGACTTCTTGTCACTAAGGTAAAGATCATTAGGATAGAACGATATGCAGTATGCAATAGTACAGGAAAGACTTGCTTCATTCATCATACAGTACTATCTATCCCCATGACCCAGTATTTCTCAGGTCATCAAATCAACGCACATGCCGTATTTCGAAATCACAGAGTCAAACATATGTGCCAATGCCAATGCCAACACCACAGATCCAATTCTAAACCGCGCTGTAACCGCCCCTCGACCCGCTCCCTTGGAGCGTATTGATGACCCGCCGCAGCCAGTCCTGGAAAATATACGGGATGTCGCGGAGGGTGTCGCCGTGAGGGAGGAGGTCCCAGCCACGGGCCCCGTAGCGGTTGTAGTTGAGCCAGGAGCCGAAAATAAGGTAGGCGGCGACGCAGACGAAGAGACTAGATCACTAGCATTAGCTGGATCGGGGCAGGGGGAAGAAAGAAAGACGTACATGATGATCAACCAGGTGAAGAACCCCCAGTGGTTCGAACTGTTGCCCTTCCTGTCGCGGACATAATTGTCACACGCATAGCGCGTCCGCCACTTCAGCTTCAACTCGTACGTATCGTCGTCTGCGGGCCCGAAACTTTCGAACTGCAGGCTGCGCGAGGGATCCGACCCGTCGTTCGGGTCCGTCTCTTTGTCTTTGTCTCTGTCATCGCCCTTGTCCCCGTCGCCCTCCCGCACCATCAACCGCCGGCGCGCCTCGGCCGCCTCCTCCTCGCTCGATCCCTTCTCCCCAGAATCCAACCCCTCCAGACCCGACCGGTCGGGATCACACTGAAACTCAATCACCGCCCGCGCATCCTTCTTCTTCTTGTCCTTGTCGACGTACTCGCCGCCAGCCAATTTCACCAGGAGCCCTTCCTGCCCATCCCCCTTCAGCCGCTTGACCTCGGGGTCCTTGCTGCCGTGACCCAAGGGATCCAGTCCGGCAATCGGGAAGGCATGGCCGAATGTCTCGTCCAAGTCGTCGGGTGTGTACTTGTACTGGAATCCGCATACTAGACTCAGTCAGCTTCACATCGTCCCTCTCATCAAAATACCGAACAGCAAGGCAATGCACGCACTATTCTTCGAAGTCCCGCACTTCAAATCCCCCCGGATCGAGGCCTTGCCGAGCGCCTTGCAGATATTCAGCACGTACGTCGTATTCACAATGTAGTCCTCCGTCTTCTCGACATGGTAGATGGTGTGCACGCCGTTCAAGCCGTAGAGATCGTATTTGTTCCCGTCTGCGATGATATCTTTGCAGTCGAACCCTGACGCCGAGGCTAGACTGGTCAAGAGCCCGGAGAAGAGTATTGACGAGGAGAGGCTCGATTGTATTCGCATCGTGGATGTCAAGGTCCTCTAAGGGCAGTGCGTAGCGTGCGTTACACGAGACGAGGCCGTTTGAGAGCAGATTTCTGTTTCTCCAAGTTCAGCGAGCGCGAGGATGGTATTGTTGCTTGAACGAACGGTGATGCCGGTTGAAGGAGAGAGCGTGAGATACGGGCCAAGTGTCACTTGCGATTTGGACGGGTTGTCTGGATTATAGGATGGAAAAAATGCGTGCTTATGATGCAGTATACTGGACAATAATATACGTAGATAAGAATCGAGACAAATCCAGATAAAAGGTGAATCGAGGATAAATTGCTTCGCTGGCTGGCTGGACAGAACGAGATGGATGCGGATGCGGGTTACGGACACTCGTGCTGCAGTTGGGGATTCGTTTCTCCGGATAGCGATCGTCGCAGAAAAGCTTCTCTCAGCTCGTTCCAACAGCAATCAGGTACAAATAAAGTACAACTTGATTCCCAAGAAGCTGGAGTATCCTCGTCCTCAGCAGGCATCCACCAGCTATTCTATCCAGCTCCAAATGATGCTTCAGGGCGGAGGAGAATGACAGGGCTGCTGCTGATGATGTCACCCGACCGCTGTCATCAAGTGTCGATTTCTCTCTCTCTCTAACTAGCGAGATACTGGAAGTCAAGTATATTGGTTCTATTGATTTGCTATCTCCTAGGTAGCTATAATATTCCATCTCTATGGCTTTAAGGCTACAGTAGACTACACTACAGTACACACCGGCGCATTGCAGCTCCTGAGCACCATTGATTGATGCAGCACGTGTCGAGAGCAAGAATCACAGCAATTCTCACCAGTCTTATCCAAACAAATATAACTATATCATATGCAATAAACCCAAGTACATTCCCTGACTGAAACACTGCATGACCTCAATAGACAATAACAAGTAACTCCTCCGTATATCATCATCCCATCTCATCTCATCTCTTCCACAGATTGAGACAGCCATATCTGCCCCGCACGGGCCACATCCCACACCCACCACAATCAAATCACATCTCCAAATCCTCCAAGAACTAGTAGTCTGTGTACTCAAGCCCATAAAATCACCACTCAACCACGAAGCTTGAGACTACACCTAGAGGCTCTACCACCAGCAAAATGATGAATCACCGCATGGTACGCCTTAATAAGCCTACTCCCTCGCACCTCATCTCCAGCAGTAGAAGCCACTAACGCTCCCCAGCTCAGCAAAGAAGACGAAGCCACAGCCGGCAGCGAAGAAAACGAAGTCCGGCGCGAGGACCAAGAAAAGATTAACCGGTTTAGCCGTCTTCATCAGCGCGAGTCTGTGCTCGAGGAACAGCTCAAGGCGAAGCAGGTACGCTGATCTTTCGATTCTGACTGACTGGCTGGCTGCGGCCATTGCGTCCAATGGATGAATACTGATGCTACGTATAGAAAGACAAGGAGGATCTAGAGGAGATTTCGACCGAGCTCGAATTGGCGGATGAGGATGAGTTAGTCCCGTATGTATCCCATGCCCCTTTTATTTATTGCCTCAGGCTGGATGTTGACGATAGTAGGTACAAGATCGGTGATGCCTTCTTCCAGCTTCCGCTGGCAGATGCGCAGTCTCTTCTGGCGTCGTCGACCGAGCAGATTGATTCGGAGGTGTCCAGGCTAGAGGAGACCTTGGGGGATGTACGCGAGGAGTTGCAGCAGCTCAAGGTTGCGCTGTACGCGCGGTTCGGACGGAGTATCAATCTGGAGACGTAGATTTTCTCTCTTTTCTACTTCCACTTCCTCCTTCAATGAGATATCCGCTTTTGGTCAGCAGCAATGATGAACAGACCCGTCAGCCGTTATGACCCGGTTGATGGTGTAATTTCTATGAATGTCACTATCTGCATGGATATTAAGATATTGTACTGTACTATATGTATACATAGGCAACCATATAAGCAGAATCTGTCGTAAACCATTATCTCGTCTCGTATGTGGCCCATCCTCAATCCAGTCTTACTGCTGGTGAAGATATACGAATGCACCGGCACGGAAGTGAATTGGTTTGTGAGTGTGCGCCGGGGTGCTACCTCCATCCTGCTGTCGCGGAGCGACTGATGGGGAGTGTGTGCGATAAGCACGAGCTCGAATTCATTGCCGACGCTTCAACAGACCTTGCTGTAGGATGCAAGGGCGTCTCATGGGGTTTTGACAGCAGTGTCACATCAGATGATGCTCGCAATCGTCATCCGTGACTGAACCGAGTTCATTTCTTTTGGTGCTGGCGCCGGGTCTGCAACTCCCACCGAAGGCTCCGCTGTGGGAAATGCTGGTTCGGTTGGTTTCGCGGCCAGCGGAATATCTCGCCGCTCGTACTCTTGTTGTTGCTGCTGCTTCTCGTTCAAAAGATATTGAACCGTCCGCTCGACCCAGTCCCAGCCCTCCCAAGCGATTTGGGACTTTTCACCTCGAGGCCAATCATTCCGGGCGCCAGCCTGGGCGAACGATACTGGGCCGTCGTATTTTGGGGACATGGCCTCTAGCTGAGAACCGGCCTCACTGCCTTCCCATATCCAGCTGCCGTCACTGGTCCCTTGCATGTCACCGGACAAATACGCCATCATTTCCTCATCCCGCTCCAGACTGGCTGCATCACCCCGGCGCAACCGTTCCAGCAGGCATTTAAGAAAAAAGGCGATGTACCGTCCACAGGCTGTGTTGACGGTGTGCGAATCTCCAACTACCGCGCTGACCTGAATGCACACCATTGCCGCAGCGAATTCCTGACGAAACAGAAGCAAAAGCACACAACGCCAGATATGTGTACACAGCATCGTCCCGGCCGACGTTGCGAACAATGGTCGCCAGTCATCGTTCCCTGCACTCGAAGCATAGCGCATGCAACGGGAAAGGAGATGGGCAGTATCTTGTGCGATTGAAACGCTGTAATCCAAAGCCGCCGATCGAACCTCGGGAGAGCAAAACGGGGATATGTTATGGCGGTGGAGAATGAGCCGAGCGTTTTGAAGGTAGCCGATCGGGGCGAAAGAGCGCGGATCGAGAGGTAAATCGGACTTCGGATGGTATTGGGGAGGAAAGGTTGCAAGGCAAGCGCTAAAGTGTCGTTCAAAGGTTTCGAGAGTTCCGGGGGAAATGGTGTAGCTTCGTAACGTCCGAGTCAACTGGCCAATGGAGCGAACGACATGGATGGTGGCTAGAAGAGGAGTGGTCTGCTGGCCTTCGGGCACGCAAGCCCCCTCGGCGATGTATTGCTCGTCAAACGGACAAGGAAGATCAACGTCGCAATCTTGGTCGTTGATCAAAACCGGCTTCCCCATCTCCAGCGCAAGAAGCCTAGCGACAATGAGCATCGTCGCATATAAAAGAAATCAATCCCAAAGACAAACCTGTCCCAAGCGTACAACCCCCACCACACACGTCTTCTCATTTCCCTCTCGACGACTGGCCACGGACCGGACTCAATGTGTAGGCCTAACTCCTGCGCAATCCTCACTGCAGATCCAATCCATACCCAGCTCGCTGATTTCGCATCGACTTCGTAAAGGAATATACTGACCAAGAGGGCACATCTGGCTTGATCAAGTGTGAAGTGATCTTGCCAGACATCAACGACACCGCAAGAGATTCTGATAAACTCTTTACCCTCCTCTTCTCTATTCCGATCCAACGTGTGCAGAGACCCGCAGGCAAACACGCCGAAGAGAACAGCAGCCCATTCCCGAGCCACACCCAGGAGGGTTCCGTTGCGGTATACATTCTCGAATTCGACCATGAAGCTGGGCCAGTGGATGATTGGTAGAACACGATGGATGCACGAATAATATTGTGTGAGGAGGTGATTTGCGACCTCTTTCGGGGGGAGTCGAGGCGGATCGGCAGTCAAAAGCGACTTGGGGCCTGGCTGACGATACGGCCTGGGTATCTTGAAAATCCCTCGTCCGTAGTTTCGCAAATTGACTCGAGCTTCGCTGAGATCCTGCAACACCGGCGCTTTTGGTCTTCGGGACGGACGACACCCGATGTCCGGCAGCTTCAATTGCGGTTGTCCAGTGCCATCGATTTCCAAATCCATAAGGTTATCCGACCTCAACATACCGGCTCGCAGTTGCTGAAGTTGCTGCTTGGTTGACGAAAGTTGCTTTTCCAGATCCTGCACTTGTCTACTTGCACGTTAGAATCGCAGGACCTTTCCCGACTGAAGAATCGTCGTGACCACGAACTTGATAGAAGACATGCGTCTATTTGTTTCCTTGGTGAACTGGCATCGCACTTTGCGATTGGTGCATTCCGTACAGCTAGTCGATTCTGACGCATCACACTAGACAAGAAAAGGTCAATGAATTCAGAGTCGTTGAACTCGTACAGAGAGTGATTACCTTGACTTTCCGCTCGCGACAAGCATCGCAGCTCGGATCCTTTCGCCTTTGGCGATACGCTCTTTTTTGCTGCAGAGGAGTCTGTTGATGATGGTGATTATGGTGATGATGTTGCTGCGGTGGTGGTGGCTGCTGCTGCTGCTGCTGCTGCCCCGCCCCAGATGCAGGCTGAGGGAGAGTTGAGGCCCCCGATACAGATCCATTGAGTGAAGAGACATCCGAACGGATTGGAGGAACTTCGGCGGGAGAACCGCTAGACTCGTAGGAACGAGTGTATGTCGAAGTAGTCGAAGGTGGCTGTCCCAGAGGCTGTAACAGCTGAGCCATTCTCAGTCCGCTGCCGGGCCTGCTCGGCGGAGCGGAACCTAACCCCGCGGAGGTTCCCTGCGGGAAAGGACCAGAAGGCGAAGTCATTGACTGTACTGGGGGTAACTCATAACGACCACTCTGATGGTTTGGGCTAGCCGGAGAGCGGTAAAAATGCGTCTGCATGGTTCCTGAATCGCAACATGAAAAGCCAGTTCATCAGTCGATGTGGTGCGGTGTCTCCCTCGGAAAGTGTGTGTTGTCGACGGTGGGTTGACTTGGCTGGCTAGACAGAGCGAAAGACGACACGAGAGATAGATTGATGAAGGAAAGCTTATATAAAGAAAAGACTGTGTGGTGTATCCGTATATGAAGTTTATTTCCGTAATGCAGAAAGTTAGAGTCGACACCGAGAAAAATAAAGAATATTAAGAGCAATCAAATATGAATATCATAAATGATAATAATGTAAAAGGAAAAGAAGAGAAAAAAGACTGTCAGTCAAAAAAGGAAGGAAGTTGACAAGGTCAAGCTGGCTGTGGTGGCGAAAGAATGCAGACGTGTGCAACGGCAATTAAATAACGTATCTCTCGCTGTCGAATGAAGACAACCAGTGCCTTGGAAAAGATGCAAGATTAGAGTTGGGCCGGATTGGCAGACGTTTGGCCCTTGGTGTTCAAGTCGTCCTCCAACCTTGACTGGTGGTGGTGGTGGTAGTAGTAGTAGTAGTAGTCCGGGTAGTTCAAGACTTCAACTTGATAGGAGGGACTGACTGCGGGGAGAAGCCAAATACTAGTAGTTAGTGGTGGTTGTCAAAAGTTGAGACTATTCAATTGATCCACGGATAGGCAGCCGAAATCCGAAATTTGTACTTAGGTGCCGAGGTCTGTGATTTGCTGCTCAAGGAAACGTGGAGGATTTAAGTAGCGGATGATCGAAATATGATATTAAATTGACCCAAGACAAATTAAGAGATCGATAGCATATGACAAGGAGAAGCGGGAAGGAAGAAGCGAAGAAGAATTGGAGAAGTAATTAGCAGGCTACTAACTAAAGTAGTAGACAAGGATCCTTGGATGATGGATATTAATGTTGATGCTACCTTAACTATGGTTGTCTCCTGGTCAGGATAGGACCAGAATACATTGACCCTGATTACTTTCTACGTGTTTGATCTTTGCTGTTCTTCAATAATCAGGATGGATTCTACCACTGTGTAGATATCCAGACATCTTTAAATAGCAGAGCAATTGAAGGGAGAGGGGGGAGAAAATTATAATAATAAGAAGGATCATATTAATATAAAATGATGACAAGGGAAATATCAGTGCGCAGGGTCTTGAAAAAAGAAAGTTGCAGGAAGCAACTCCGAAAAGTCTCTTGGCAGACCCTGGTCAAGAGAGTAGAGCCAGAGCATGGCTGAAACAACGCCGGTTCACACCAAAATAGTATCTACAGGGTAGGTGACATCTCAGGAGGTGTAGATTGGGCCGGATAGGCGAGGAATGTTTGACTCATGACGGCTCCTTGACTGTTAGTAACTGTTGAAGACTCATACAGTCTACTTTGGTTATTCTTCGAAAGGTGCCGGATAACCTACGGTCAGCCCTGAGTCTTGCCATCTTTTGTCGGCTTGTAGAGTTGTAGACAGGACGAGCGTACGGCCCTGTGGACTGATTGGGGTCCGACGTTTCAAAGGGTTTTCCTTACTTTTTAGTAGATGTTGGCGAGTTGCTAACTGGTAACTAGCATGATGAAATCCAGAAATCTAGCTGACCCTGAGTGGATACAAAACAGAGATCAGGCCTCTTTTTTAGTAGACTAATTTCGAAAGTGGTATCCCGAGATCAGCAGTGTTGACTGTTGAGTGCTGAGTGTAGTTCTCTTGCCAATTGCCATGCTATTCACTCTAAATCTAATGTCCCGTAATATGGGGCCCTACTCCTTTTGGATAAGATCTCTGGCTCAAAATTTTAGCATCCAAATTAACAAGGCAAGCCGGTAAGGTAGCTCACAACCATGGGAATCATCTCGTAGAGCAATGGTACCCTAGATGATCATCAGTTCATCACCAAGCCTGGAGTTGGATGAGCAAGCAAACTGAACAAGGCACCTCAGCCAAAGTATGATTTTGTCCAAGGCTCAACCGTTCAAGGTAGCGTTTAACAGGATCCGAGTGGTCCGTCGAATTACCTTTAGAGACGGGTTGGACGACATGTCATCCAGAACATTTGATTCGTCCGCTTGATTTCTTTTCTTTTCTTTTTCGTCACCGGTGACTCTGCAGTCCGTGCTACGCTTATTCTCCGGAGTCCGGACATTGGACAGAGAGTGCTCTCCTGCTTCAGATACAAATACAAATATGTATTTATCAACTCAATGCTCATGCGCTCAGCAACTCAGTCAAGATGAAAAGCTGAAGGCTTTTTTCGTTTTTGTGTTGTCACAGTTGGGTAAACTATGGAAATCTATCAATGCCTCAACGCCCAACGGCCGCCTCGGACTACCCCCATTGCTGAGCTTCATGAAACCTTAAAGGCTGAAAGGCCTAGCCCGGATGCTGAGCCGGGATGGTTCTGCTTGGACGTGGAAAGGGCTTTTGTGGCCCACTGGGCGTGGCGGCAGCAAACCGAAATCTAACTAGTACTAGATAGTAAGGTAGATACGTGGCTCATTTCCTACAAGTTTCGTGGCTTTGACTTCAAAGTTCAGAGTCTCCATATCTAATAATAAGCTCATCCAATAATCCACCGTTTCTCAAAGGAACAATTGTCGAAACCTGCGTTGTGAGTGGTCAAAGCCCGTGTTTCGACCGAGTTACCCCCAGGCACAGGTACTGAGCACTCCATAGCTTTCTGGCTTTCCGAGGTCTCTGCCATCCCACAGTGCCTCGTGCCGGTGGCTTCGCCGATCAATGACACGTTTCATACTAAGGTTCTCCCCTTCTTGCATCGCTCCTGCGCCGATCCAACCGCTGAGCCAGCAATGCTTCAGACTGGATGCTGAAAGCGGAGTCATATTATTAATGATATCATTGAGCCCTTCGTGCGTCGCCAGATTTCACCATTGGAAATTGGTTGGCTGAATGACCACAACAATAATGACCAATCCTTTAGAACTTTAATGAATTGAAGTACACCATGATTTCAAAAGGGGCAGCTCATCTTTCAATTCCGTTCTTAGAGGCGGAAAAAACATCCGTATGAACAAGTGAGCTAATCACCAATATTATGCACTCTGTCGGCTTATGGAAGACAGCTATCAAGACGGCTCGTGCATTGCTTCCCAGACGTCTCCTACAGCTAGCTCGTTGATGACTGCCCGGGTTCGTCCTCGTGTGGCACTTGCCATCTAAAATTGTCCCATACCCCCACTCGTGCCCATATTTGCCTTGCAGGGCGACTTTTCAGGTGCAGAGCTGCAGAGATCGTCAGCATCATCAATACGACGCAGGTTTTAGAGGGGCCAGCACTCCAGCAGCCTCTTCTCGTCCAGTTGATGATGGACTGGTTGTAACTCTGAGATTGAAGAATTGAAGCGGCCACATTCATAAGTTTAAGAATACGCAATCTTCACAGCTCGGCATAGGCAATTTCTCCCGCATCATCTCACAGCACTAAAGGAAGGGAAGCCATTTCCAAGTTTCAACAGATTAAGTATCCTTTCTGATGAACGGGAACGTCATGAGCGAGTTGAGACTCGCGTGGCGCCGTTCAATGACCAAATGATACTGGGACATCGAGGGTTATGAACATATCGTTGTCAACTTGCCATGAAGAGACACCGGACGCTTAGCGGAAATTGTACTCCTTACACACAAATGGCTGACAGGCTGCTCAGTGCTCACCCTCATCTTAACACCAGCCTCTGAGAAATGAGATACCACCTTCGGCATTCGGCTCGCTTAAGGTAGCTTATTAGAGAGGTCTGCCCGTACTGGACACCGGATCGCTTTCCAGGGTGGAGTGAGCCTAAACTTAGCAGCCATTTACCTCGTGTTCCCGTCACAGCATTCAAATAAGCCGAGCCAATCAAAAACACAGAAAGGACCTTCGGAACTGCTGCCGCACGGGAGACATGGAATCAGACTCTGGCTGGCGTCTTTCCACATGTTTGATTGGATCAAACAGACTTTCGGGCTCCACTCACATGTGGTGTCTCCCGCGAAGGACATGAGGATTTTGGTCACCGCTGCACGCCGATTCGCAGGTACTACGAATCCACTTGACTGACGGCTTGTTAGTTGTTACTTGTTACCTATTTGTTGGAGAGGCCGAGCGGCTGAGCAGTTTTCGTCATCTCAATTTCGATGATCTGCTTCTTTAAATCTCGGATACGAGTTATTGGAGAGCTAACAAGACCTAACACTAAATTCAATTATTCAGGTAGTGAGGTTGATACCTAAGCCTAGGCAGGTTACTCATAGTAGAAGGTAGAGCCAAGAATAATAGTAGAGTATCGCACTCGGCGATTCCGTGTGGCCAAGAAAGGGGTGCACATCTTATCCTTGGCTGTTTGAATACGACAGTCATCTTCTCTCTTCTGCGCTTTTCATCCTTGCCATAAACCTCGGTCTTGTCCAGTGGTCCACAGATGCGGACACTACGTACCTACCTGGAATCGCCTGAGCACAGCGCTCCACGTGGTTATGCATTGACCTTTCGACCTGTGGCTTTTGGCTTTGGCGTCGCCGCGTCGAGGTCCGAGATCCATATTAATAACATTGTGGTGGTTAACTATTTCCTTGTAAAGGACACATTATTTTAAGGACATTGCTGTGTTCACTCTATCTATCAACTGACAGTCAAAATTCCCATTGGCTGTTGTCAGCCGAACTGCTCGTGTTCCTTGGGTCCTTGACATCCATTGACCACGCGATGTTTGTATCTCAATGCCCTTGGCGCCATTCTCCCTCTCTCATTGGAGCTTGATACACCACGCCTCGCTTAGGGAAGACGAAAAAGGATGCGAAGCGACACTTAGGTCTCAAGAATGATACTAGCAGACCTGTGCTAAGTATTCGCCAGGGGCCAAGTGACTCGTGAGCCATGCTCTTGTTGATGATTACTTAATTAGCAAACGAGACAGAGATCCACATCCTGATCCTCCCTGATCCTCCCTGATCCCTGAATCCTGATGGCTTGGGTCTCCGGAATCGTTGCCGAATCGGTTCCTCGCGTTGCATATTCCACATCCGAATCACTTCTTTTGGACATATGCACCGTACAGGGTGACAGTGTCAGCGACCAGGGGATCCTTCGCTTCGATGAATGACACTCGATGGTTGGTCGATGGCATGCCATGCCGTGTCAGCATCATACAACGATTACTTCGGACCTTCCATTAGGCCGATCTCAGCACTAGTCTGGGCCTGTCTTTCGCTTCGATTCGCAAAGCAACCTGACAAGGGGACTGGATTCCATCCGAAGTGTCTCATGTTTACGGAGCTGCGGCTGTGAAGCCCTATCGGAATTCGGAAAGCAGGCAGCAGCAGCTCCGGAGCGGGCCATCCGTTCAAAGTTCAAACAATGCCTATCCGAGACATTGCTACGGAATCTACTCTCTACTAAACCAGATTCAGATAAAGCAGATCGCAACCGATGCCCCCTAACCTTGATTACCGTCATCATCTGGAGAAGGTGGACACCGAGACAAATTAATAGTTGAAGATATTATGACTCCGCCTGATGGAGACAACGTTTCATTATTACGATTACCGGTAGGGACTCCGGAGAACATTAGACCATTTCTCCGTTTCGAGTCCCAATGATAGGGAGCAGTTGACCACTGAGAGTCACCACTCGCCGGGCACCCATCGGTTAGAACCGTGATACAAGCCCCATATGCGTGTCACATAAGCCGGCATTAGTAGCATGCAATCTTATCATGGACATCGACCGGAGATATCATCCAGCTATTTTGGATTGACTCCTCGTCTTCTCCCACCGATCCATAATCACCTCCACCAACTTACTCAATCCCTCCATCTCCTCCTCAACGGTCAACTCGAGGGCCCGAGGATCGATGCTACAGCCCACGTAGACAGGAACCTTCATCCGCCGGGCCAGGATCTTGGCGACTCGGGACGTATATTCCTCCGTCGAGGGGGAGGAGTATAACACAGTTGATATGACCGAACGGGGGGAATGGCGCTGTCATACGTCATCGACTTATTCGAACATGATAAGATGCATATCGTCGTTTGAAAACAATGCCGGCAGGATATGGATTAATATCTGAAGCGGGGGAAACTTACATCAGGTATGGCATAGATGAAACTTCCCATCGGCTTCAGCGAGCCCCCGGACTCACCTGGTGTCGTTGTAGCCAGGAATACTGTGACGCATGTCTCGAGAATGGTCAAATGGACATGTGCGGTTGTATGGAGTGCTTTTGGTAGTGGGAAGGAGATCTCTTGTGGTCTGTAGGCGGGAGAGACAAGCTCAGTCTGTGGTGCGACCGGCTGTGCTGTTGTCATGTTGGGTGTTCGAGGGGTATTTTGCGACTTGAGTATGTCAGATCAAAGATATCTTCGCCAATTTGGATGAGATGGTGTGTGCTTGTCTAATTTGATAGGAATGTGATATAAGAGAGTGATGTTTGATGTGACAACTGACATGTCGCCGATAATGAAGCACCGTTTTCTGGATGTTTCCCCGCCAAACAGAGCGGGTCCACGTATTTTACCACTGCAGATTGCAGCGCAGAAGGAGGTTCTCCAAACTCTGAATATCCCAACATCCATATCAGTTGTATATGATATTAGAGCCGGAAAACGGATGAAGTTGCATTGAAATAGTTATTGTGCTTCTGCATATTCGCGCAATTAGAAAGAGACCAGCCCCTCCACCCCATTTCGACCACAATGGCAGCTGAACTGCAGCAAAATGATCACCTTGATGACTCGGAAGACCTTCGAAGCTGGTCAGGGGATTTTGATCCCCTAGCAGACCCTGAAGAGCGGCGGGTTCTCTTTGCTACGTTGGATTCTTTCAGGTGTGTGAGGCTATACGAGGTCGCCAGAATCCGTATCATTCCGATTCGAGATGCTATGGCTTTGATCTTCCATCAAGACATCTTACTGCTATTGTATAGCCATAACACTGACATGAACCAGGCAGTATCGGAGAACAGCACATATGAACACTACACATCGCCGACGGCAAGCGTTCTATGCGCTCCCGTCCTCGCACTGGCAGATGCTGGCAGAGCCCCCGTTCTCCCTCTTGGACAACTTCAACCGCGTCGACGACGCCATCGATATCAATGCCGAGATCGCGGACTCGATTCTCACCACAGGCCTCTCATCGTTCGGCCTACCAGCCGATCCGGACCCCAATGATCCACGGCAGAACTGGCACGGCACGGCCACGTCTTCAGACGTGAACAAGGCGCACTCAACCATCCGGCAGTTCTACCGCGACTGGAGCGTCGAGGGGAGAGCGGAGAGAGAGGTATGCTACGAGCCTGTTCTCCGTGATCTGCGCGACGAGTTCGAAGCGCGGCACTCTTCCGGGGACGAGATCCGAGTGCTCGTCCCGGGCGCCGGTCTAGGAAGACTCGTATTCGAGATATGTCAAGCTGGCTTCGCCGCGGAAGGCAATGAGATTTCATATCACCAGCTGCTGGCCAGCAGCTGGGTTCTCAACCACACCCGCGGTCCTCAGCAGCACGCCTTGTACCCGTTCGCGCTGCACTTCTCGAACCTCCTGTCGCGCGCACAGCAGCTACAGAAAGTCATGATTCCGGACACGCACCCTGCGACAGCGATGATGGAGGCTCAAGCGGGGGACGCCTCGCCATTTGGAACGATGAGCATGTCCGCGGCGGATTTCGTCGTGCTCTACAACAATCTCTCGAATAAAGAGGCGTTCGATGCCGTGGCTACTGTTTTCTTCATCGACACGGCCCCTAATCTCATTCGCTACATCGAAACCATCCAACATTGCCTCAAGCCCAACGGTATTTGGATCAATCTTGGACCCTTACTGTGGCACTTTGAGGATGGTAGCAACAAGGGCCAGAGCAGTGGAGGCGATCACCCTCAAGGCATCGGAGAGCCGGGGAATGTGGAATTGACAGAAGAAGAGGTGTTTCGCCTTGTCCAGCGAATGGGCTTCCACATCGAGAAACAGCAGTCGGTGGCAGACCGGCCCATGTGTGGTTATATTCAGGATCCGGGGAGTATGCTGCAGAACCTGTACAGGCCATCGCATTGGGTAGCGCGCAAGACAGGAAGTAAAAGTTAAAGTAATGAAAGAGGTATCCTTCACAACGCTTCTGAATGGATTGTGAAAATCCGCCTTGCGACCCAACACGAGGTCAAGGGTCTATTGGTGCTCACCACTCGTTACTTTGCTAGTACGTAAGGTTACTCGCATCATGAATACATGACATCAATGATGCACCTCAGTACAGACAGAGTGCATCTTACTATTGACAGGGTGCATCTCAGTACAGACAGCAGGAAATGGAGGTGCATGATGAGTACTACTGGTGCTTGAGACTCGGAAATCTGGTAATCCAGCCACGGTATCGTACCATACGAAACGCAGCATGCGTACAGATACACGATCCAGCCGCAGACAAACCAGTCAAACAAAGGAAAGGAACATGGCTTAGCGACTCTAGCGCAGTGGCTGGGTCGTGGCTGTTCTGTGATTTGCAGCGAATCTACGGGAGAGACATTTGCACGATAGTTCTCGCATTGACGGTGACACTGACACTAAAATAATTTGTGATTCTATGTGTACTATTTATGAGTGAGAAGCGAGGTTAAAGTTACAAATGAAGTGGCTGATTAATGAACCTTAGTTGGGAGATGGTGGTTTGATGGACGTTCTCCACTTGCAAGGCAGATCGCTCGTGTCCTCGGTTTTGGGACCGAGAGTCACTCCACTTGGTTTCAGGCACCAGGAGACTGTTGGATATCTGGGGAGTACTTAGGACTCTCATGCTGGTTATGGTGACAATGCCTTGAAAGTGTATCAATCGCATTTTATCCATATTGACAAGGCTTCTATCAGTATGTCTTCTATTCCTTAGTGACAGTGTGTTGGGATATCAGGCAGATTCCTGGGTGGTCAAATCTTGGGCTCCAGCTGTGATTGAGCTGTATGTAATGACAATACATGGCAATACCTGCAACCAAGGGACACTGAAGCCGGGCCCGGATTCCCATATCCATGGCCAGTAGAACGGTCAATCGCAATGCTTTCAATTCGAAAAGAGATGCTAAAGATAGAAAAAAGTACCAAACAAAAGGACTCGATATCTTCAAACTTCCATACAAATGGCGAAGCAGAAACGGTGGCTTTGCAGAGAACTTATTGATACTGCAGTGTTGCTGACCAAGTCCGTAGCCATAGACCAAGTCAGTAATAAGCATCCATTTGCATCTTTCATCGATTCATAATAATCACTTCCAATTTACGACTTGATCAATACCTATCATTGATTGAACATATCAACTGTGTTATTCTTGATGATCCATCACGTCAAGTCTTCTGTGTCGGCTCCAGAGTCTCAGCCTCGCCCCATGCAGACTAAATCACGACAGTTGATCCCTTGATTCCATCCAGCCTTGCTCGTGTTCGGACGGTCTGAGAATCCTCCTCATCATTATCATTGTTCCTCTTCTCCACCCAAATTCTGCCTGACCGATCCAGATTGAAACTTGATAAAAATCACTTCAAACAAAGGAGTTGTTTGTTTCATCTGCCCTCTGCACTGACTGGCTTTCCTCGTTCTCCATCATCGGCTGACTTGGCCTCTTTCATTGTTTCCCTCTTCCCCCTCTCTCCCCGCCCCTTCTTCCTCTCTCTCGTCTTCTCCTGAACTCCTTCTGTCTCTTCTTTGCGGTCTGCCTCCGTCAAAGGTCATTTCACATGGATCTGATGAGCTCACGATTCAAATCCTTCGGCTTCAAACGAAATAAGAACAGTAACGTCTCCGTCTCCGCTGCACAAGTCGCCAGTCCCAGCCCGTCCGCCCAAACTCTCGTCGCCCCGCCTTCAACTGCCACTTCCCCCAGCTCTCCGCCTTCTGGCCATAGTTCCTCATCGACCAGTCTCCCAATGAACAATCAGAATACGTTGGGTCGCCCTCCGAGTTATACTTACAACACCGCGGGGCGGCCGACCAGCCCCATGCCGCCCGGTCAACAGTTGGCTCATCACCCGCCCCCGCTGAACACCAACGTGCAATACGGCCACCAGCCGGTTCAACCCATGGGTGCTCCGCCTGGATATCCGTTGCAGCAACCCGTTCCGCACGGAATCCCTCCTTCGTTGCCGCAGCCCCAGTATAACGTACGGAACCCCGCGGTCGAGGTCGAGGGTGCTGGTCGGAGCAAGGCACAGCTGATTGTCGGTATCGACTTTGGTACGACATTCTCCGGTGTCGCATTCGCCTTTGCGACCAACAATGAGGCTCGGGAAGACATCATTACAGAATGGCCCGGAGCAGGAACGCATACCAAGCAGAAGGTGGGCACTTAGAACCCTGCCGAGACATCGCCTGGCGCTTTTTGTTTCTGACTATTTGATTTAATCTAGATCCCCACCGTCTTGTACTACGATCAATATCAGAAGGTGGTAGGCTGGGGCCCGGATATTGCGGATGCTCTGGCACCCACTGGATACCCGAAGCCCGGCGTGCAAAAGGTTGAATGGTTCAAATTACAGCTCATGCTCTCCGGCAATACTTACATCGATCCCATCAACCTTCCGCCTCTTCCCCCCGGCAAATCAGAAATCGATGTTGCTGCCGATTATCTCTTTAAGTTGCGACAAGCGATGCGGGCACAATTACAGAAGACTCTTGGTGAGGTGTTTACTCGAGAGGAGCGCAACATCCGATACTATCTCACCGTGCCTGCAATCTGGAATGATGCGGGGAAGGCAGCAACCAGGGCGGCGGCCCTGCAGGCTGGGTTTTTGCGAGACGAGAACGATAACCGCTTGACGTTGATCTCAGAGCCCGAGGCTGCTGCGCTGTTCTGCGCGAAGACCGGTCTGCTTCAACTCAAAGTCGGGGATGCGATTCTGATTGTCGACTGCGGTGGAGGAACAGTTGATTTGATCGCGTACGAGGTGGAAGAGGAGCAGCCCTTCAGCGTGGCTGAGTGCACGGCGGGATCGGGAGATTCGTGCGGTTCGACGGCTCTGAACCGGAATTTCAGCAACATCCTGCGGGCCAAGATTCGCAAGATGAAGTTGCCCGACGGGTCGAGAACCGCCGGAAAGGTGTATGCAAAGTGCATTATGGACTTTGAGAACCGGATCAAGGCCGATTTCCGCAACAATGGCCAGAAGTGGGCCGTGGATGTTGGTATCGAAGCCGACTTTCCCGAAGCTGGCATCGAAGAGGGGTACATGACATTCACCAATGAAGAAATCCTTCAATGTTTCGAGCCTGTCGTCAACCGCATTCTCGAGTTGGTTCGGAACCAGATCATCGCGATTCAAGCGCAGAATCGATCACTCCAGGTAGGTTTATCTCCCGATGGTGCTGAAATCCCACTGACGATTGACAGAACGTCCTCGTTGTCGGCGGATTCGGTGCCTCCGAGTATCTGTTCCAGCAGATCAAGCTCCATGTACCGCCACAGTATCAGTCCAAGGTAGTGAGACCCATGGACTCGGTTGCCGCGATTGTCAAAGGAGCCGTGACCGCAGGTATCACAGAGCGAGTGATCACCCACCGAGTGGCCCGTCGGCACTACCTCATGGCCACTCTCCAACCGTTCAAGGAAGGTTATCACCCGGAACAGTACCGTGTTCCCAGTCTGGACGGCCGAGACCGGTGCAAGTACACACGGCAGATCTTCGTACAAAAGGGCGAGCGAGTCAAGATCGGCGAACCGGTCAAGGTCAGCTTTTTCCGACAGGTGGCGCCTGGAGCGACACTGATGTATGAGGATATCCTGTACGCTTGTGACGAGGATGTCTGTCCAGAGTACACCAAGGATCCCCGTAAGTGCTTGGTTTCTTTCTTGAATACCTATAGATTTTGCGAGCGGTGTGGACTGACTGAACGATACAGGTATCAAAGAGGTTGTGACCCTGACCTCGGATCTGTCGCGCAAGAATCTGGAGACCGATTTCGAGCGCATGGACACTCCTCAGGGCACATTCTACCGGGTATACTTTGACATCTACCTGACGTTAGACGGTAGCGAGTTCAGTGCCGAACTGGTTTGCCAGGGTGAGGTCATGGGCCGATGCCGAGCCAAATTCCGGTGAACAGTACGAGAAAAAAATAACAAAACGAGAATGGCATCAACAAGATGGCTCATCGAAACGAAATGCATTTGTCACGAGGTGGATGACACGGATCCTTATGGCAAGATTTGTTTACGTGTTTGCTACTCGCGGACGAACTATAAGACCATTGGTCGTTTTGAATGATCCAGCGAGTCAAAGGATGAGTGTGAATGGATGCGGAGTCTATATCTCTTCTTTTATATGGCATGTGTGGAGCCACTTGGAAGATTCTGCTGCTGGTATATGATGTGGTCATGTCTGTTTGTTTTCTTCTTACCTAGATACCTCTATGATTCTTGACGACTTTAATTGACTGATATAGCATATGATCAAGCATTGAATTAGTATATGTAAAAGGAAGGTACCTAGATCCAGCCTAACCCTCCACGTTTCACATGTCAGGGACAGGGATATCCAAACCATTGACATATACCACGGGATAATACACAGGTGATAGATGTGGTCGAGTGACCTCCTACCTATCTGGTCTGGCACCGGCTTGTCCTCCTGCACGTGTCGTCACTCGTCCTTAAATTTGAATCCAGACCAGTCTGAGAGTCCTGAGGTCAAGGTGCATCTACAGTCCAGTCTAGATCCAATGATGCATCAGCAATGACGAAATCAGCTGATGCGATGTAGATACGTAAGAATTATGAAATGATCTCCAGACTCCCCGGGGAGGGGAGGGGAGAGG
>JACBAD010001815.1:0-26048 GCA_014281905.1 Aspergillus hiratsukae | reverse complement strand
ATATAAGGTATTTTATTAGGATTAACTCTAGTAGAATTCTTAGTAGTTTAAATTATAGCTTATTTTATTAGAATTAAATACTAGATTAAATTCTTTATAGGGTATTTAGATCTCCTAGTAATTAAGTATTATAATATTACTTAATCTAGATATACTACTAATAAAATAATATTTATTATAGTAGAGATAGAGCCTTTAAATTATATAAGGAAAGGGGGTAGGCTAGTAGCTACCCTTTATATATACTTACTAATATTAATAGAATTCTACCTCCTACTTATGCAGCTATCTCTATATAATTCTATAGATCCACTAAAGCCATAACATACCCAATGATATCACATAAGTTATAGAATACTTAGTAGCATTATGATTATATAACTTGTAGCCCTCTGTACCTTGGTAATCTTCCCTTGGTAATATACCAGATTATATTATTTTCACCATGTCAAGTTGGCTTCCAAATTCATATTCATCATGTCACCATCGCCTGTCTTTTTGGGCGGGGTCTGTCACTAGCAACCTTAAGTGGTGCTATATTCCCCAGTGTCACAGTATCATTACACTATAGTTATGCTAGCACCTCGTAGCCTAGTAGTACTTGAGACCTTTAGGAACCTCCAAGCAGTCCCCCTGCATATGATCTCCCCTACCAAAGGATAGGCGAGTGACTACTTGCTGACCGGTCACCCTGTGACAGGTTTTGAAGGTTGTCTTCAATTATGTTTTGCACTACTTTGCCCGGGCCTGGGAAGGCCGGAGGGGTTTGTGGGTGATTCAGTTATATCACCAGTCTATCGCGGGTCTGACTATTTAATAGCCAGCCAACATCAAATAGTTCAGAATGCTCTTTGAGAGTCCCAGCACCAACAGCAATAATCCAGTGAGATATACTGGACCACGACACGTCCCCCATCAGCATAGAAGATACCCACCATCAAGATGGGATCAATTGGGCGTGGCATGACGTACATTAGTCAATTTTCACTGTCTATAGAGCCCACATTCTCTGATCTGGATGGAGCCAACGACCCGTCAAGCTTCAACTCGAGAGAAGAAGTATAGATAGGCAAACTTTTTCATATCCTGAATATCATCGACTCTCACGACTTTTTCATCATTAAACAGAACCCACGAAAGAGTATCCTGGCCCGGCAGCATCTTCCGTACAAATGCAACATAATGTCTGTTTGTTCATCAGTTGGCAATTCGACAGGTCTGATATCGAGATCTCGGACTCACCCAGCGTGCACCGATGAACCCTTGTGGCAAACAATGGCGCGAAGTTGGTATCTAGCCGGAGTTTCATGAAACCCAGGAATCTTACTATTATCGGGGAGCCGAGAACCAGAGTCACAATCACCACCTTCATATTCAGGCATCTCGTCGGGATGACTGAATACCCAATCGAGAGCTCGATCCACGTCTCCCCCTGTCGCAGCCAGCGCTCTTTTGGCTCGATCCTCATCAATACCCATTTCGCTCAGTTGAGCTACTTTCGAAGGATCCTGTAGGGCCATGTTGGCGGGGCCGGTGACCCGGCTGCTCACAAGCGGCATATCGATATCTGGGTCGTCCATATGAGAGAACAACCAGTTCATGGCAGCTTCGGTATCAGAATTGCCGGTCGCATGTAGCGCTTTTTCACACCTAATTCTTGGGAACCCCATGGCGAGAAGCTGGTTTAAGATGGTCTGATCAGGCGAAAACCCACTGTCCGATGGATCGTCTTCCGGTAGGAGCTTTTCGCCTTCCTCCTTCATGGAACCAACATATGGGCTGAAATCCAATGGTTCGTCGCTGACATCCACTGGGATATCCAATTTTCTCGGAACCCAATTAACGACTTCGAATCGTCGGGCGTTAAGCACTAATTCCTGCGGCATGGTCCTAAACGAGGAACGCTTCGAGAACCCATCGCTGCTTCCACAGGAGGGACAGGTAAGCTCAACCATTTCATTAGCGGTGAAAACGTCGAGACATTCAGAGAGAGTCACTGATTCGAACTCCAACTCCGCAGAGGGGTCCGAGCAATCAGTGCTCAGCCGTCGACGCACGGGAACAGGAATAGAGACATTGTCTTGCTCATCTATTCTGTAACGGACTCCTTTGCAGGACAGACACTGCAGACGCTGCTCCACAGCGAACCGAAAACTTTCAGTGGGATTGCCTCGGCCCTCGGGGCTTTGGGAGCGTTGGATTAGCTTGAACAAGTGAAGTAGGAATTCAAACGCATCTTGTTGTCTCATGGTTGAGAACTCTTCATGACCACGACCGATAAGGTGTTTGAACATTGCTGGCGATAACCCTTTTTGATGGGGCACCTCAGGAGAATCAGGCGAGGCAATCACATCTGCATTGGGCTTTGAGTAACGCCCAGACAGAATGCCATCAGCGAGCTTTCTCATCTGCGTCTCGAGGTCCTCAGCAGGTTGTTGAGATAAAGGTGGCTCTTCGTTGCTATGATAGTATCTCTTTTGAAACTCGGGCGTGGAGAAGAGGCATTGTACCACGCTCGAAAGATAGCAGCTATTTCCTAGATTGGTCAAACCTGTAAACCCAGGCCCGAACAACGGGGCGAGTTCGTGGCCATCCGCGGATGTGGTTGAGAACTCCCATTGCATGTTATGTTCAACTTGCATCTCCATGAGGCTTTTCTCTGTTTTTTCGCGCGCGGTCAGATTGATTCCCCAATGCGCAAGGTGAGCAGCTAGGTCCGGGTCGGTCCTTTCTTCATTGCACTTGTAGCAGTAGATATCCGCGCTCCCATCAGCGGTTATTGAGCCAAGCTTGACGGCGACAGCATGTGAAGTTGAGTCAGCATGTGCAAGCGCATGTGAATTCCCTCCCAACCCCCCGAACTGGCTGCGTCCGCAACCCAGGTTGCCACATTCTAAACAAAGCCAAAGGTTCTCTTTCAGAGTACACATCGTGCACTGACTCAGCTCTGCGTACCTTGGTTAGCAGCGAATCGGACCCCCCAGGACAACCATACCTTGAGACTCAGTCTGCTTAGCGGTTTGTTGCACCAAGCAAAGCGTATGCTCGCATGGGACGAACTCTTGCTCCCAGGCTTTGATCTCTTCTCTCTTAGAGAAAGTCATGGCCTTCATTACCCCATCTACCACGGCCGCAAGGTTGCCACTGGATGCATCGATGTCATCCAAGCGGCACTCATAACAAATGACTCGTATTGCTGTGTCGTAGCGATCTTCATCCGTCTCCGCAGCAATCGCGAGCTTTGAGATTTTCTGTGGAGGTTCACCACGCTATTATCTTATGTTACCATGACACTGAACATTGTACGCATTGCGAGTAGCATGGCCTGAACGCACCTGTATCTTCTTTCGCGACCTCTTGATGTTCAGTGCTAAAGGATGGCAGAACCGCTTGTAATGAAGCATGGAATGGTTTCGGTCTCCTGTACAACCGCCGTTGAAACAAAAGAGGCATACATTTAGGCCAGTCTCCTCATCCTTAGGGAAGATTAGCCCTTGCTGAAGTTGCCAAGAAGTGAACAGGCCACGAACCACACTGTCAAAACATTGCGTACACTCTTCGCGATAAACAGCTTGGGATTCAGATGGCGGTCGCAAAGCTTTAGAGTCTGAATTAGTAGTTGGCTAGCATCTGGACTTTATATACTTGCCTTGCGAGTTAGTATGAGGGCAATGACCCATCCTCTACTCCAATGATGATCTTGACTGGATCGACATTAGCTATAATAGAATCATCAAGTCAAAGAGAGTGAGCAACTGACTTTTGATGAATTAAAAGCAAGTTGTAGGAAAAGAAAGGTGCACTTTTCTAGGTTTGGCAAAAGGTGTGTAGATTATTGAGCAGTAGTGACGTGAGGGGATCTAACAGAGACGGCAATGTACTTTTACCTCGAAGCAGCACTGAGCAGCACTGAGCCTTGCAATATTCCTAGCTTATCAAGGTGTTAAGGTGGGGTTAACCTCATCAATATTATTAAATAACAAGACACCACAAATAATATCTAAATAATAATGATATAATAATAAACTTAGATTATTAATTTTATGGAGAAGATGGTTCATAACTTTGTTCCTGGCATGCTGGTCCTAGGTCATATCACGAAGTCCTAAAGAAGATTCTCTATTCAATTACTCTTCACTTGAAGCTTGTCGTCTTCAATATTAAAGAGTGACCCTGTTCATTCTTAGAGTCCCAGGAATGTCAAAGATTTGTATATTGATTTCATTGACTTTTATAATTGAAAAAGGCCTGCTGAGTACTACAGGTAGTAATCTTAGCTGACCAATACCTAGATTTAACTTCTGCCTGTCAGTGAGCTCTTTAAAGAATTTAAATTGACAGAATAATAATAGAGAAGCAGATGTGTACCTGGGTACCTAGGCCACTAATAGTACCTTCTTCTACCTCTCGTACATAGTGTAATAATTAGAGTGGTAATACCTAGTAATGAATAATAATGAGGTTTACTGAACCTGCACTGCACAAAGGTACTACATTGTCTATCCCTCAAGGCTACAGCCTACCTTACAGGCTGCATGGTAAACCCCAGTGGGTCCTAGGTACCTTACCTTACCGGAGAGGGGCAGGAATTGGACCATACCGCCTAGCCACTCAACGCGTCAGGGATGTTTTACACGAATTGTCACGCGTTAGACTAATGTCCACTGCTTTAGAGAGGTAAGTGTTTTGACAAATCTCAATATCTTCTTACTTCTTCCGGCATCAGCTTCAGCAAAAGGGGATACTGGCTTGAAGAGTGACCTAGTACTTGTATCCTTGTTTTTCTACCAAGATACTTGCACATATTTTCTACTATTCTCATTTTACCATCTTGTTACGAGCAGTCCAGCAGCATTTGCTCGCGCGATGGCTGTCGACGCAGCATCCCAAATCTCAGTCGGGGCACTCAGGTAAGCGCGGGCTCTTTTACCTTGTCCCTGACAGCAGACCATTCTTTATCCTTTCCTCTGCTGGCATGTCAGCTATGACAAGGGGTTTACTGATAGGTTTGCAGTGCCATCTTTGATGAAACCAAACCCCAAATCCATGAACCCATCGTTCAGTGCGTTCAGATCAAGCCTTTGCCTCCTCAACCGAACCATCCGGAACGGTACAGAGCCGTGTTCAGTGATATCTCGAATTATGTTCAGACCATGCTTGCAACCCGTACGTAGAGAGGACTTGTGAAGAATTGTTATCTATTACTGATCAACACGATGTATGACAGAGGCGAATCCGTTCGTAGCAAGTGGCATGCTCAGGAAGGGGTGTTTTGTTCGTTTGAAATCATTTCAAGCAAATTCCGTCAAGGGGAAAAAGTTCTAGATCCGGAGACCCCCAAAATTATACATGCCACTAATATCATCTTAGAATTCTCATAATCTTGGATCTCGAGGTCTTGCAGGAACTCGGCGAAGCCGAGAAAATCGGAGAACCGAAACCATTGGAAAATAAGGTGGAAGAGGATGAAAAGCCTCAACCCACCACAATCTCCAGTGGCGGATTCTATGGCACCAAGGTACAAAATCAGCGAGGGGAACCTCGCGTACAGCCTGCCCGTTCCTCTTTGACATCGACCCATGCCACCATCTATCCGATCGAAGCTATCTCTCCTTATTCACATAAATGGACGATCAAAGCGCGTTGCACGAGCAAATCAGCAATCAAAACGTGGCACAACAGAAACTCGGAGGGTAGGCTGTTCAGTGTCAACTTACTCGATGATAGTGGTGAAATCCGCGCCACTGGATTTAATGAGCAGTGCGACCTGCTCTATGATGTTTTCCATGAAGGAAGCGTGTACTATATATCCAGCCCCTGCCGAGTTCAGATTGCCAAGAAGCAATTTACCAATTTGAACAATGACTACGAACTCACTTTTGAAAAAGATACAGTTGTTGAAAAGGTCAGTGAATCTCTCAAGCGCAGTGGCATCCGAGAGGCTTATATATTTTTGTTCTAGGCAGAGGATCAGAGCGATGTTCCGCAAGTTCGGTTCAATTTCACCACCGTGGGCGACCTACAGTCTGTTGAGAAGGATACCACCATTGACATTATTGGAGTGCTGAAAGAAGTCGGGGAGACTGCTCAAATCGTATCAAAGACGACGAGCAAGCCCTATGACAAGCGAGAGCTTACCTTGGTCGATAGCTCAGGTTTTTCTGTCCGTCTAACCATCTGGGGCTCCACAGCATTGAATTTCAATGCCATGCCTGAGTCTGTAATTGCTTTTAAGGGTGTCAAAGTCTCTGATTTTGGAGGACGGAGTCTGAGTTTGTTGAGTTCTGGCTCAATGACTGTCGACCCTGATATAGAAGAAGCTCACCGTCTTAAGGGTTGGTATGATGCTCAAGGCAGACACGAGACATTCACGTCACATGCCACAATGCCCAATGCATCGTCGTCTGCAATGAGATTGGATCAGTTAAAAACAATCGCACAGATACGCGAGGAACAACTCGGGATGTCAGAAGATGCAGTCTACTTCTCGCTCAAAGGGACTGTTATTTACATAAAGCAAGACAACATGTGCTACCCTGCTTGCCTTTCCGAAGGGTGCAACAAAAAAGTGACAGAACTTGACCCCGGCCAATGGCGGTGCGAAAGCTGTGATAAGACTCACCCGCGTCCAGAGTATCGCTACATCATGCTCATCAATGTTAGCGACCATACCGGCCAGCTCTGGCTCAGTTGCTTTGATGAGGTTGGGAAACAGTTAATGGGCACATCTGCAGACCAATTGATGGATCTTCGCCAAAATGGAGAAAAGGCCGCTGGGGACACCTTCCAGGAAGCTAATTGCCGGACTTGGAACTTCAGATGCCGGGCTAAGCTTGATCATTTCGGAGATCAGCAACGGTAAGCATCTGCCATTTGGTTACCAATAATGAACCGACCGCTAATGACATCGTAATTAGCATCCGTTATCAGGTATCAACGGCCAAATCTGTCAACTACTCGGAGGAAGCGTCTCGCCTCATCGCTCTGATCAATTCTTATGGCCTTTCTTGATAGCCCTTGAATTGATGGTGAATTTGCCTTTCCCGGCCAAGTTCGATGCTTCCGAGGCTTGAAACGTTACATACATGATTCTACCCTAAATCAAGTCTTTTGTCTGTGTATGAGTGTATAATGTCGTTCCGCTTAATATCGAAGAGTATGACTCAACTCCTTGGTTAGAGGTTCGCAAGGTCTCGCAAATCACGTATGCCCTACTTGGCTAATGGGGAAGAGTAATTCATACGGGGTATGAAATTGGATCAAGCTACTCCGTACGTTACCTAGGTAGCCAAGCTGCCATTTCTAAGTGGGTTTTTCCATAACGATCAACCTTGCACACTGTACCACGAAGATAGTCTTTGTCAGTTCTGGTGCCCTGTGCCCATAATGACCTGCCTTCTTCCTTTGATGCCTCCCTTAATGGTAACACACGAATTACAGCAGTCTTTGGTTAGTGGACTATGTACTCCATTCATATACTCTAGTTCTCGTAGTATGTAGAGAGGTAGTGGACTGGGGGTTACAGGGATAAAATACCTCTATGTAGTGCATTAATATATTGGCGGCATTAATTGGCAGAATAAAATTGTCACAATTTTACTCCTACCGGTACTCCCATATTTTTTTTCCCTTCTCCCGGGCTCCAACAGCATCTCTTGACACTTATATTATTCGATTACGCACAGGTTACATATCTTATTTTTATGAGATTTGGTCTTCTATCTCCCCTATCTGTCAATGATCTATTCGTCTTTTCTCAGTCCCAGGTTTCAGAATTGAAGAAAGACCAGAACAGAAGCTGATCATGGCCAAGCGTGTCCACCACGAAGGTGGCGATTACCGGCCCAAGAAGAGATCCAAGAATGAAAGAAATGGAGATGAGTCGAAGGTCTCGTCTGCTGAAGCTATTAGAAATGAACTTGATCCTAAACCAGATGCCACTTACGTCCCGTCACCAGCCCTAGGTGATCTGTCTCAGATGGAAATAGACCAGTTTCTCGCGAAGCATTGCATTAAAGCGACCGATCCTTCGGAAGCACCGGCCCTTCGTCCCATAATTTCGTTTTCTCATCTTCCTAGCAGCTTCAGCAAGATTTATGATCCATTGAGCTCTTTCTCATCGCCGACACCTATTCAATCTGCAACATGGCCCCTACTCTTCGCCGGTCGGGATGTCATAGGCATTGCAGAGACTGGAAGCGGGAAGACATTGGCTTTCGGTTTGCCATGTATCAAGAAAATTCTGGATTCAGGAAAGGTCAAGCGAAAACATGCACGACCTGCAGCGGTCATCATTTCACCAACCAGAGAGCTTGCAATGCAGATATATGATCAGCTCTCGAAGTTCGGTGCCTCTGTGGACATCGGAGTAACATGTATCTACGGGGGCGTGAAGAAAGACGAACAGCGCGAGGCCCTGAAAACTGCAGCTATCGTTGTTGCTACCCCTGGTAGACTAAAAGATCTTCAAAATGATGGCTCCGTGGATCTTGGGAAGGTCAAATACCTGGTCTTGGACGAGGCAGATCGCATGCTGGACAAGGGTTTTGAACAGGATATAAAGGACATCATCCGCTCCACACCAGATGCAAAACGCCAAACCGTTATGTTCACCGCAACTTGGCCTCCGAGCGTCAGAGACCTGGCGGCCTCTTTCATGACTTCAGCTGTGACTGTCACCATTGGTGGTGATCCTTCCGCCGATCCGCGTGCTAATACGAGAATCAAACAGGTGATCGAGGTTGTGAAGCCTCAGGAGAAAGAGGCTAGACTTGTGCAGTTGCTCAGTCACTCTCAGCGAGGCGCAGCAGTCTCCGACAAGGTTCTGGTGTTTTGCTTGTACAAGAAGGAAGCAGTTCGTGTCGAGAGACTTCTAAGAAATAAGAATTTCAAAGTCGCAGGGATACATGGAGACTTGAACCAGCACGAACGATTTAAAAGTCTGGACGCATTCAAAACCGGGGCGGCTACTGTACTTGTTGCCACGGACGTGGCAGCCCGTGGCCTTGACATACCGTCAGTCAGATTGGTTATCAATGTCACTTTCCCTCTAACGGTCGAGGACTATGTACATCGAATTGGGAGGTAAGTAAGAATACTCCCTTTCGGCTGAAATGTGGTTAATTCGAGTTCGGATAGAACCGGGCGCGCCGGAGCCGATGGCCATGCCATTACTCTTTTCACAGAAACGGATAAAGCTCAGTCTGGCGCGTAAGTTCTCAAACCGGCCAATCAGCCTATGCATCTGAGTAGGCTGCTATGTAGCCATATTACTAATTTATCACAGGTTGATAAACGTTCTGAGAGCAGCTAAACAAGAAGTACCGGAGGCTTTGTTAAAGTTTGGAACGACCGTGAAGAAGAAGCAGCATGGTGCGTACGGTGCATTCTTCAAGGATGTGGATACCAGCAAGTCAGCGACAAAGATTGTTTTCGACGAATGACCTCGTATCACTTCGTCTTGCGGTGTGAGGTGTCCTGCTTCCAAGTTTGACAAACCCGGTTGTACAATCTTCTCAGATACGTTCTCTCGAAGTATAGACTATCATAGAGGGCTGTGAGAGCTCATTCATCAAACCTCGTCCAACGGGTAACTCACACTAGAAGGGCGTGGAAGGCGCAAAAACCTGCCGCCTGTATCAGACCAAGAAAACCGCTGTGGAACAGCTCTGGACTGAGTATTGTGATTGTGGTCATTAGAAAGCCAACAATATAAGTATGAGGACGTAAGCCGAACTCGGTCAAGGCTATGTCGTTGTCATGATGGTGCATATACTTCCGAATAAAAGTGAGACTCCAAAATATGCGCACTGTCATGTTGACAATATTGGCGTACACCAAGCCACGGGCGCCGAGGTCGCCAACTCTCAAGAAAAGGTAGGCCGCTAACGCAAAGCATGCTGAGAAAGCCCCCATCCAACCCGCCTGTAATCGAAGCTCCGAACCATTAGCAGCGGACGAGACAAAGGCCTCTGTTATACCATTGAATGCCAAGAAAGGTATATAGAAGCAATAAAGCGAAAGTAGGCGATACACTTCAAAACCAGCCCATTCTGTACCACCTAGTAGATGCAGTATCTGCCTAATTATGACAGGACTCAAAGGAAAGACGAGAGCAGACAGAATCCCGTACGCTTTCATGACATCGGTAAGGTGCGTCTTAGCAGCCTCGATGTTGCTTGATTCTTCTCCTTTGGAGTCACTGAGACCCAGCAGTGACGAGAACAGGGTGCGAGAGCTCTCCTCAATTGGCTGAAAAAGGATGCGAGCTATGAGACCACCATAGTTAGAAGCGAGGAAATATGTGCCTTGATCCTCCAAGCTTGACATGGCGGCGAGCATCATTGCGTCCCCTTGGGTGAGCAAATGCTTGACCACCGATTGGAAGAAGAGATTTGCAGATAGAGAGATCAACTGCGGCGAGAACATGCCCATGACATAGAAGGACTTATCCCTTGGACCTGTTATCATGGTTGATTCCTATCCGATAAGAACTGCCTCCACGTACCTTGTTCTTATGCGGCTGAGCAGAAACGAGAAATGCCATCCACTCGTTGCGTTCGACAGAGCTGCAGAGTAGCCGCAGAGAAGCACCGAGGCATAAGACAGGTGACCAAGTGCAAACGGAAGTATACCGACATTGTTTCCATTCCGGGACGCCCAGATAAATAGACCACATGTTGTTAGACTCTTTACAAATGCCGCCGCCATTTCAACGGTTGCCCTAGTCTTGTACAGCATATATCTGTGGACTACAGCAAAGAAAGGTTCAGTGCATAGCTCTAAGGTCGACGCGAGACAGACGATAGCCACACTGCTGCGATAGAAAGACGTTTGAGCAACCTGCTCAGCAGCAAACTGTATGTAGGAGGTACCGAGCAAGATAGACAACGCGATTCCAATTCCAAGGCTGAGATAGGACATGTTCACTATTGATTGAGTCGCCATAGATTGAGCTTCGATTTCCCGGTCGCACGCTGTGCGCGACTTCTCTTGTCTGTTGATGTCGGGGAATGAAAGCGAATCCAGAGGCTGCCTCTGAATAGCTAATCTGATGGCCTCCCGAGAGAAGTATAAGATCGTAACCATGAACAACTCGAGTTGAGTTGCTACTCCCAGAGTCGCCGGTGATAGGTTCCTCAGGACCAATTGATTCGCAACAAAGGTGAACAGTCGCGAAACCAACTGGATCATGACCAAAACAGTAGTCCCTGACACTGATGATGCCAAAGCTCTTCTAGTGTGAGGTCTGTCTGGCTTTGACATAGTGGCATGCTTTCTGCGCGTCTCAGATGAGCTTTTTCAATCTGTAAATGTTATTGAGCTGGGACTTATTGTGCAGATGATGGAGGTTGAAGCACAATCGCGATTTATACAAGTACGACCTAAGACAAAAGCTGTGGCTATGTCTTCAGGAATGACTTACTTTTTCTGGCACGTGCGGTGCTGAGCAGAAGCCAAGATAGAGGTTGTGTCCTCAATCTAGCCGAAGCCGCAGAAGTACGGAGTAGGGTGGTGAGTGAACCAAACTAGGTCCGCCTATCCAGAGGGGCCTGTGAGATATCATGGCTGCAAATACTCCACCCTGCACATTCCATGGTATGACTTTTACTAGTATTTACCTGTCGAAATGAAGATGGAAGAGCTCCCGGTGTATCTAGCCATGTACTTGCTGAATAGATCTTTGTGACAGCGTCGATCTAAGATGTTTTGCTTCTCTTTGCGTTCTAGGATTATTGTTTCATTTTGCAGGCTCATGTCATCTATCCATTGAATGGTCTTTTTCTATCTCATCAAAAGAGCGAACTCTCCTGCATTAGAATGGTACTCTGATTGTGAAGACTAAGGTCGCTGATGAGGTTTTTGACGGGGCAAAGCCACGAGCTCCTTCGCCTGATCGCAGTGCAGGCTGATGCGGAGGAGAAAAGCGTTCAAGACCCGGAAACATCATCAAGGAGAAGGTCGATCTCAAGAATCCATCCGTGGAAGAGTGCTTCAGCAAGTGACTTGCTACACCTGGTTCAGGCTCTTTTGCTTCGAGGCTATCGCACCAATAGATGAAAAGACTAGGATCATTAGATCCGAGCTGGTGATGTCTGAAATCTAAAATGGGGGGAGGTAGAAAGGATATCCGCCATTCTTCGTCTTGAAGACGTTGAGGAGGAAGCTGTACATACAGAGCAGTACGCCTGCCCAGATTACGACGGCCAGTTGCTGTGCCTTCTTGTCTGCCATGCGAGGGACCTTCATGGAAAGAGCAATTGCTGCAAATGATAGAACAGCATCTGTAATCACAGTGAATCATCAGTATATGTGGGGACACGGTCTTGTCTCCAAAATGTGAACGACTTACAAATGGCAGCAACAATCTGAGTTTCCATACCGAACTGGTTAGAGAATCCACCAGCGAAATAGCTGATGCCTCCCTTGCCATCACCTACGACATAAGGTACTTTGCGGATATGATTGAACATGTGGCCGCTGGTGAACAGCAAGATAGCAATCAGGCTAAAACCGGCCCACAAATTTCGGTTTCTTATGATTGGCAAGGCGTACGGAGACAGAACCGTGAACAAAGTTATCACACCCATGAGGATGGTGATTGCAGAGATAATTCGCATGTAATTGATTGGGCGGACGAGAGGGGGTTTTGAGCCTTCCGGAAGATGTCGGCTGATCCATGTGTAGAGTTGGTCGGCAGAAATTGGGCTAGACGTCTTCCATCAACACAGAGAACTTGCGTGGCAGACGCAAGGGACCCTTACCCAGTGAAGTCGAATCTTACGGGGGTGTTGTCAACCTTGGCAAAGGGGCCGACTGTGGGAGGAAACAAGAGAAGAACAGGCGCAGTTTGAAGCATCAGCTGTTACCTCGTTAGATTAGCTGAACGACACTCAAGGGGCTGCAGGTAAAATATCATTATACCTTCTGGAAGACCTCCTTGCCATTACTGAAATCCAGAGTAGCGAGGAGCAACTTAAGACCGTCTGGCTTAGAGCCCTTATTCCAACTTCGTGCAATGAGGTCCCACTCGGGTTGGAATTCTCGACACAGGACGCAACCATAGCGAGAGTCAGTAGCTGTCAGAAGAACCGCCACGTGAAAGTCGCGAGGCTTCGAGGTCAAGTCATCATATGTGACATCTGTCAATTCAATTGGCGCGACGCGAGAGATTGATTTGTATTTCTCGTACTTATCAAGGTCTGAGGACATACAAACCGCACTCGTCGCAATGCAAAGGAAAGAGATGATAAGAAAGTTGAGCTTCATTTTCTCCAGGGTGTGGAATAATGGCTCATTGAAGATGCTTTCTTGAGCTCAAATGTGAAGATGAAACAGAAAAACACAGTGAATGAACGAATCGCAATGACCGGTGGTCATTATCCGATGTCTGTGTAGGAGGTATTGGTAGATATATGGCGGCACTCGATAACTACGCATTCGCTTTAGTCCAACTTAGAGAGTCCAGGTGTCCACAACTTCGGGAACTGCCGAGCTAATTTTTCCGTTGAGTCTTGACACTACGCGTGTGGGCCGCGTACGGCCGGTACCTTAGGTAGGCTCTTCCCGTACCTTGATAACAATGAATGATAGGTAAGTATGGTTACAAGACTGCCTCCTCAGTGATGACCACAGGCGGATGAAACTTCATGCCACAATATTAAAGTCTTAACGATTCGCTTTCTGCTATACTTAGTTGTTGTTCTTCTCCTTTGCAAGCCGGCGCCGAATTATCTCGTCCGAATGTCAGCACCCAGTTTTGACGATGTATGTATGCCCTACGACCCGTGAGATGCAAGTTGAAACTTACCCAGTTCCTCAGTGCCGAATGGCACTTACCACAGCACACTATGAGCAAGAATATGAACGAGCAGTAGGGCGGACGGCGCTTGTTCTAGAAATTGAGAGAGGTCGGGAAATACGTATGCAGCAATTACTTCTCCGGTTCGAAAACGACAGCCTACGGTTGAAGCTAGACGAGACCAGCGGAGAATTGGTCAGAACCAGAGAATCCGAATCGGGCCTAAGCGTCCAACTCGATAAAACCCTCAATGAAGTGAATCGCTTAAAGAATATCATCGCTGCCTCTTCACATGAAATAGAAAATCTTCGTGTATGTTGCCCATAGTGCCTTGACCTGGTGAAACATCGTCTCTGACTTTTACCATAGGGCGAACTTGCTTCGCTGGGCAAGACTGCCGTTGAATCTAAGAGATTAGCAGACGAGAAGATTCGCCTATCGAAAGAACTTTCCAACCTGCGATCAGAAGCGGAGCGGTTTAGGGTACAAGGCATCTCTTCCCAGAATATCGTCGCCGAAAAACAGGCATTGAGGCGCCAGCTGATTACGCTGGAAGAGCAATTGGAGAACGAAAAGCGCGCCCACGAACGTGCTCAGTCCCGAGAGACTCAACAGGCAGGGGAGATTGCCAATTTGTCTTCGAGACTAGAGGAAGCACGTAAGGAACTTGCAGAGCATATACAAGCCAGGGAACGACAAGAGCGCAGTGCTCGTCAGCAAAAACATGAAAGCGAGGCTCAGCGCGCAGCTCTTGAAGAAAGGATTGAAGATCTCAATCGGAAATTGCGGCAAGTCAAAGACCAACTCCAAGAAGCTCAGAGTAATGGTCAACAGCGGCGTAATAACCTCAAAGCGACTGAAAGTCCCCAGCCCCAGGCAAAATCTCGTGCTCTTCCTAATCGACCAATGGGTACCCAATTTGTTCCCGCACTGACCATTGCAACGCCTGGAGCGGTAAAGTCTTGGAATAAAAGCAACAGGCAACCAACAGCATTGCCTGGCGATAAATCGTCTTTTTCGATTACTCCATTTTTGAAACGCGCGAGTGAACCTCGAAATTCTTCAGTTAGTTCTGATGATGATTTGAATGAGCTACACGCAGTCACTGTGTACGAGGGGACACCGGAGAAACTTTCCAGTAATAAAAGGACTTTCGCTGAGAATGCAACTATCGGCAGTCCACAACAAGAAGATGAGCTGTCGTCCAGGGGGGCACCACCTTCAAAGCGGTCGAAGCTATCCCACAATATTGGCACCAAGTCCAAAATGACCAGAGCAATATTGTCCAGGTCACAGTCTCCGCAGACTGATGTTGAGAACCATGCAGATGCTTCACAAAACAGGACCGCTGGTCACGGTCAGATTAAATTGAAGAGGCGTAAATTGGGGTTTCAACGAGATAGGAACTTGTTTGAGGATGAAGAAGACCCGGACACACAGGACATCAGAAAGCCAGGGCGTAAACTTGCTCCTGGTCCTGGACGAACTTCCCGAGACGAAGTCCAGTTAACCGCCCAAGCCAGTGTAATGCACGGCCGAGGTTTTGTTGCCCCTACAGGATTCTCCCCGTTAAAGCGAGACAGAAAGAGAATGTAGGCAGTGCGGAGCCTTGAGGAAATGTAATGTGTATCTATAGCGGTAGTCCTTGATCTTAGTAGTGCTGTACTTCATCATTTACCTGCATTCCCAATGATATTTGTACAGGCGGAATATCTAGGAGTATCTAGTTGTCGGCCTCCATTTGACGCCGAGTAATATAGACGTGTCTTCGTTCCATGTTGGAGGGCGACTTTCTAGTTCAATGCTTGCATAAGGCGCTGGCCAACATTGTGACCTGAGAGGTTGGACCCGTGGCTCTGACTTATATCGAGAACTGTTTGATCTACAGGATGTCGTTTATTCATTGACGAAGTAGAGGCCCATCACCTATGTATCAAATCATAGCCTAAATTCTATAAGGTATGCGTAACCATGATTAGACTACCTTAGTTGCTATGTTGCTGGGGGAGAGGAGATCGGGTACCATTTACATATAATGCAAGAATTGTCGCAGTCTATCTACAGATTACGATGTGAGCTGTTTGGTTGGTGTCCATCAATAATCAACACGTGATGTGGTGAGGGAACAGTATGCCTTTGAATATATACCCTAAGAGATAGGTTGAGCTATTAAATATCTTCATTGGGAGATAGACACAAGAATTATCATTATTGCTACCTATTATTCTGATTGATGGATTTCCCAACAGCCCCCCACCTTTATTCTACTATTTACATGAGACCTGTTACTTGCACAGTACCTTAAAGTATCATACGTTCTCCGAATGCACCTACTTCTATCCACGGAGTGTCAACTCTACCAATCCTTATCTACCTTACCAATACGTACCCCGGCGGGCCCCCCTTCCTCGTCACTTCCACGTTGGGCAGGGTTAGATTGAAAATTCATGTTGAATTATATCCAATAATCAAGGACGGTTCAATCCAAAAATACATTGACGAGATTCCACCATTCAAAATTTCCCGCAGACACCGATCGAACTGGGTACCTCGCAGAGAAAGGTCCCAGCATCATGTTCTTTTCGCCATGCCCAAGCAAGACTATAAGACTCGAGATTGGTGATATAAAGTCTCTGTTCATATTCAGGAGACATTCATCCTCGAAGAGATGGCAAGCACGTCAAATCAAGGACCATTTTACAAGGGCTGCAGCAGTACAAGGCCTGAAGAGCCGAGCGGCATTCAAATTATTGCAGGTATGGATAACTCAAAGCCTTCCTGCTCCTTGTATGCTAAACACGGGTAACTTTAGATTGATGAGAAATATCACATCTTCAAGAGTGGGCAAACAGTCGTGGATCTGGTATAGCGCCTCCGTCACTTCTAAAGTCTGGGCATGCAGGTCTGACGTCTTTTCTTCTCATCAGGGATACGCCCCTGGCTCATGGTCTCAGGTTTGTTCAATCTCGTGGAAGTCTTGGTATACATCTAACTCTCTCAGGTGGCAGCGACTCGAACTCAACCGAACGGTCGAGTCCTGGGCGTAGACATAATCCCAGCACAGCCCCCCAAAGGCGTCTCTACCATACAGGGCAACTTCCTTGCCCCCGATATTCAGGCCTATGTTCGGGAGTTCCTCCGCGATCCCTGTAGAGGCAGGCCGCGTTCCCCTGATCCATGGGACGAAGATGAGCACAGTACGATCTTGGGCTCGACCGCTAGCCTAGAGCATACTAGCGAGTGCATCAGAACAGATACGGGCAATGCTTCCCAAAGTGATGCCGTGTCGGAGAGAACAGTAGATGTGGTTTTAAGCGATATGTCTGCTCCCTGGCTCCAAACCACCGGCTTCTGGAAGCGAAGTCTAAGTGACCCTTATAATAGGATGATGAACACAAGCGGCGTGAATTTTCGAGATCACGCCGGGAGCATGGTACTTCAATCAATTATCCTCATACTAATCGTACATATCTGACTGACCTGATAGGACCTCTGCCGTGCCGCATTGCAATTCAGCTTTGACACCTTAAGGGCTGGGGGTCATCTCGTTTGCAAATTCTATCAAGGAGCCGAGGATAAAGAACTTGAGAGACAGTTCAAAGCACTCTTCTATAGAGTGCACAGGATCAAACCAGAGTCTTCACGCAACGTACGCACCGGATATATCGAATTGCTATCATCATCACGCACTGACTTGCGCAGGAATCAAGAGAAGCGTACTTTGTTGGCCTCGATAGAAGGAATAACGCGTCGAAAAATGAGGTTCTCATGCACTCCTAAATCAGAACCCATCAGCCAGATGTGGCTCTCATCTACTTCTCCTGCCCTGCCGTGCGCTCCTGGTATTCGATAACCGAATTCCTAGATGATCTCCTCGTTCTCAAGCGACTCGTCCCACTCGATGTCATCTATCGTTTCTTCTGCCCTTGCTTGGACCTTCTGATGTGTCAGCCATCCATCTCACGTGGAATTGCCTTTTTGATGGCCAATGTCATAGAATTTGGGTCGGGGTGAGCGTGGGGAAAGGCAAGACGAGGAAGAGTGGGTAGGTTACAAAGGCTTTTGCGACTGACCTCTCTGAGACCGCTCAATTCCTCCACATATCCGGGCTCGTTCAAGGCTTTTACCACAAAGTCCCAGCCCTGCTCATTGTATGCGTTAATGACCTTTATTGAGCAGGCGCTACAACAGTCATAGCTTCTCCCTATAACCGAAATGTTTTCGAAGGACGACAGAAATCCCCTGATTTGGTGTGGCACCAGACCAAGAGGATGAGAACCGCGGTCATCGTTTGGCGAAGCAGCTGGTGCCGCAGCAGCTTGAGGGTGCTGTAGAAGTGAAATGAGCAGCTCAACCACCAAGGCCGACGCGATTGCGGCTACCCCTGGTCGAGTAACGGTGCATTGTTGATCAAGGGTCAGGTCTTTTACAGACTTAGAAAAGTCAGTCGCGTTGAGACACGAGCCTTGGGAATGATGCCTTACGTTCATAGGCGCCACTACGTCATTGCAAAAGTAGCAGCCAAGCTCTAACGTTGGGTTTGCATCGTTTCTTATGCCGTGTCGCATGACCACAAAAGAATCGAATCCAAGCGCTGCATTCATCACAACCTTCCCCGCTGCCTTACCCATGACCGTTGGGAGCCAGCGCGATTCCCTCGTGTCCATGAGAAGGAAAATAACATCGTGGTCATCTACTAGAGCCTTGAGAATTCCGAACTCTTTTTGGGTCTTCTCCGTATCTGTGATCGGATGGCCAGCCATTGGAACCGAAAGAACATGTCCCGTCGCCTCAACACCGGGATAGATTTCCGACAATGCTTGCGCAGCTCGAATTGCCTTCATAGCGCCCCCTTCTAGGCAGTCTGTAAAGTTGAAAAGTGGCTGCCTCACCGGGTTTGAGAAAGATACGTTTCCGTTATCCACGAATGTAATCTTCGTAACCCCCCAAGCCTAGAGCTCAGCAGTTCGGTGAATGGCCGTTCAATAGAAATATGGGGAGACTTACCATTAAATTCCGAGCAACATAGCTTCCTAAGGTACCTGCTCCAAGTAAGAGACATCTGGTATGTTTGATCTTCTCAAGATCGAGATCCGGGCTGATCCTCCATTTCATGAGCTTCAGATTGAGATCAACGGACTGATCCGCGAGCCTAATCATTGCGCCGCCGAATTAGAGGCACATAAATAGCTTTAGTGGTAGATAGTAACGTGGCTCACCTCTTAGGATTTAGGTATTCTGTGAGGTCCACTAATCTGCCTGCCAGCTTTCCCGCTGAATTCCGTTCCCAGCCAGTTACTTTGGGCGCACCGCTCACTGCTTCAGGAGAACTTGCGGGCTGTGACACCAGCTGAGCTTTCAATTCCATTGTGACTACCATGCTGCGACCCATCTCGCGACGTGTATCGCGATATCTCAAAATCTGGGCTCTTCGTAGACCCCAACGTCGCTTGATGAGAAATAGTAGATTCCTCAGCATCCAACCAGGCGCATCATCGTAGTTCGAAGGATCGGCAAAGCAGATGAAGCTGTCCTCGAAACGCGCCCCATCGAAAAACCCGCTCTCATAACTTGCTAGGGGGGCAATCTTCCAGGTGTGTCCGGCGGTCTGCTGCGAACTCGCCATCAACGTCGCATGAGCTGTTTTGGGCGTCTCACTGGAGTCATTCCCAGCTCTGTCACCAAGCTCGTAATACTTCCTTGCCAGGAAAAAGCCTTGCTGGCCCGCTTCGACGCTGCGGGTCCAGGTCTGCACTGCTTCCACGAGAATCGAACTTTCAAATGCGGGGAGGGTCTTGAATGGCGCCCCATTGATTGATTCAACCGGAGTATCGTTGATGACCTCCCCAGCATTTGTTACAGGAGTCCAGGAAGGAATTGAATGAAGTGCAGGAAATGCGAACCAGTAGTGGAACTTATACTTCTTGAGATCCGCGAAAGACAGTATGATGAAGGAAGATAATTTTGACGGACACAAGTAGATGCTGCCGTCCTCTATGGCATCTCGTATCTTTCGGGGATATCATTAGCAAATTTCATTGAGACTTTTGCGCTGTGAAAGCTGACCGTTTGCCCGGCTTGTTGCAACACCTGAGGCTTATCAATGTCGCGATATGCTTCAAAAGTGTTAAAATTCTTGATCGTCCCTTCAGCTCTGTAGGAACCTTCCGGCACCCTGGTGCAATCCATGGTCAATTAGCAATGATACCCTCCGGACCCTACATATCGCCGGAATTGTAAAAGAAGTCGAAGTCTCAGACTATGATGGACTCACTCATCGGTAGTGAGGGCATTTCCATGTATCTGTATCCGACAAGAATTGTTCGGTGCGTCTGTAGGGCGTAGTTCGTACAGGCCTAATACCTTGCGAGAAGAGTCATCGAGCTTGTCGAAGTCTATCTTCAAAGTTGCTAGAGCTGTGTAGAATGGGAGTTCAATATCCGATGCAAATGGAGCGTACTGCATTTTGTACGGTTATAACGTTGTGAGGATGTTCTAGGAACCCGAGCCTTATCTCAATGCTTTAATAGGTGAGCCGGAGGTATATCTGGTGCTTCTGCTAATAAGGGCTTTGAATTATGAGCTGACGAGCCTTAAGCTGTTCAAGTGCATTTGGACCAGATAGTGGAGAAATAGGAAGTACTAGGACTATGAGGTATGTAGTAGAGAGGTACGTAGTGATATAAATGTCAGCGGGGTTGATAAGGCGGAGGCGGGTAAGGCTACCTTATCTTCCCGGATATACGGAGTAGCATACCCAGTAATATACATATCTCAAGTAGAGCAACGTGACCTTTCCTCTTCCCCCTCATTATTATTCTCGATCGCCTTTATTCCTGAGCAGCTGACCGAGTCAGACATAATAATGGTCATGGGCCAATCCTATGCTCAATTTGTCACCTTGTCCACTAATCCTAGGAGTTCCAAAAGAATGATACTCGATAATTTGAGACATATGACTAGTGAACCATGTGTATTTACTTTGTGATCATGACTTAGGTCAATTAACCTGAGGAATACTCCCTTTCCATAGGCACCTAAAGTAGGAGTGAATAGTAACTTCTTACAAGTCCCTGAAGAGCAAACCCAGGAAGATAGTAAAAATTAATCAACGATAGAAAACAAATGTAAGGAGGTATAGGGTCTATGAAGAGGATAAGGTAGATACTTGTGAAGGGAGGTACTCCTTAAAAACGGGTAGCATAAGAATCATCACCTTCCTTGAGCGTACCTAAATGATACCCAGCCTGCCTATCTCATAAGAGGTTACGGGCAGTACCTATTATGATCTACAGACTAGAATCTACATAGACTAATGAAGTGGTTGAGAGTATCTAAATACGATGGCCGATGAACCGTACCTTACTCTGTTCGTACCAGTTCATGGTCACCATAGTTCTTTTGTTGACCTATATCTACTAGGTATCCTGTCGGTGTAGATGCTCCGCACTGCCTGGCTCTTCCTTCCTAGATATCTTGGTATTTGTTAATACTATTATGTACTCCGTACTGTATTTCTGATATCTGTTGCCGTTAACTTGCCTCTAGCTGGACTCTTAGATGTTAATATGTATATGCAAATAGAGTAGAGACTAGAGAAGGTACATGGATGTGGGGTCTGTTGATAATAATACTATACATTATTGATGAGCCTCGAGGGCGAGGCTCAATCGCCAAGTTCTCCGTACTCCACTATGTACGCGGCTACGCCGTTATTGTTCGGATCTTCTCATTATTATTATCTAAGTGGTATCTGTACCTCCTGTACTGCGTACTACGTCCTTCTGGTGACCTCGGACGCGACTGGGTTCAAAAATCAACTAGATAGCCCACTGGTATCAACATCAGCCTGTAATGTGCTAATCGGAGAAAACAAATCATTACTACTGATTGATTGAAGGATCTGCCATCTCACACAGCTTTTTCACCTGTCAGAGCATTCTTTGCGCCAGGGTCAAGAAATGCTGATTGGCTTATGTGGAGGTTAGTCGGAACGCTCCATGACGAAAATATTCCACATGATGATGGACTAATGACACTGGAGGGGAAAGGAATATGCTCAGGCAAGCACGCCATTGCAGAATACCTCATTGAACATCAAGAGTTCCAACTACTCGAGTTGAACAACAAAAACTACACTCGGATAACTGATGAGCCAGAAGATGATCTTCGGTTACAGGCTTCGGAACTCAGCAACAAGAGGAAGAAACCGTCTTCGGCATTCTTATTCGACAGTGTCGAATCCCTCCTAGACTTTGCAACAAAAAGATGGAGGGAGCGCTGGGTCACAACGGATATCTGGGATGCTGCGACCATAGAGCGTTTTCTTCAACGTCCATTTTTCCTCCTAGTGAGCGTTGATGCGCCAGTCAGTCTTCGATGGAAGCGATTCACAGATAGGTAATTCCCCTGCCAAGACCCTTTGCCTTCAACACCATATGCTGTACGGAAATATAAAATTTTCACTCCATGATTAGGTGCCGAAAGAGACAGCTTGATCCTCCTCCACTTGAGAGATTCGTTATATGGAACGATCGGCACCTTTACGACAAAGACATCGGACGCGCCTATCTGACGGATCGTGCGCAAGTACGATTGTTCAACTCATGCTCTTCTCTGGAGGAGCTGCATGCTGCTCTAGAAGCCCTGAATCTTGCTGATGAGCAACGGCTACGTCCAAATTGGGACCAGTATTTCATGCAACTAGCTTCACTCGCCGCGCAGAGAAGCAATTGCATGAAAAGAAGAGTGGGCTGTGTGCTCGTCAGGGAGCGCCGTGTAATTAGCACTGGATATAATGGGACTCCTCGGCATCTTACAAACTGCAACGAAGGTGGATGTATGAAATCCCGAAGGCTTGCAGCTTTCCTTTGGTATTCTCGTGCTTTTGAAGGGAAACTTACATCGACCAGGTCCACGGTGCAACCGCGGAGAAGGAGGAGGTGTTGGTCTATCGACATGCCTTTGCCTCCATGCTGAAGAGAACGCTTTGTTGGAAGCAGGCCGAGAGCGCATACGTGAAGGCTCAATACTCTATTGCGATACGTCAGATACCCAAACCCTGCTCGTTGCGTTGCAGATGTTGATGATCTGTAGATGCCCTTGCTTGACGTGTACCGTCAAGATCGCCCAAGTCGGTATTTCGGAAGTCGTGTATTCCCAAGGATACAACATGGACCAAGAAGTTTGTCTGAATCACCACACTTGAGTAAACGCAGCTAACAGGAGGCAGAGTGCTGCGATCTTGAAAGCCGCTGGAGTATGCCTGAGACAGTTTTCCCCGGTAAGCTACATCGTCCCTTCTGGACTCAACAAAACAGGCTTACCGAAACATAGCCTCGAAACGGCCTCATCTATCTTCAAAATTCTCAGAACATTGCTTCGGATTTGCCATTGATTATCGGTGTCTCCGGTGGAGATGAAGTTTCATAGAGCGCTTGTTTATGATATAGCGTTTAATTGGGACAAGCGATGTTCACAGACCGCCTGACTCAACATTTCGAGAATTATTCTGCATGAAGCATTGCAATGGGATATATCATATAGGTTTAAAGAATAAAATAAATAAAAAAATAACACATAACGAATACAGGGGAGCATTGGTTTCTATTGGTCAGGACAGGTTTAATCTCCGTCCCATTAATAAGGTACCTTGAGTGGGATTCAATGTTGCCGGGTCACAGGGCACGATCAGCAGAGGAAGAGCACTGCTGGAAAGAATATAAGTACTCTTGTACAATAATAATCTACTAGACTGCATTGGCAGTGAGCTTCAGAATATGGGCACCCAAATTAGTAGTAGCAAAAACGCGTTGTCCCCATGGACGGATTCTAAGGCGGTCAGCTGTCTAGATTATCGATGTGGGCAGGGAAAAAAAAGGTATCATTTGGAATGACTCAGCTAAAACTGTCCCCGCCATGGTGGGGTGGGGGAGGATGAAGTTTGACAATGGGGAGAGTCATAAAATCTTCTCCCCTATGCCACTTCCCATTCATTCTTCCAAAGACTGTCATTCAAACTCAACTGTGGTATTGAAGTAAAGCCCCTTGTCTTACGGCGAGAGGTACCGGACTGCCGCCATGCCCACTGTTCACCTGCTTGACTATGTCGCAGGAAATGTCCGCTCGTTGGTGAATGCGATCAACAAAGTTGGGTTCGATGTCGAATGGATCAAGTCCCCAGCTGATATTAAAAATGCGGATGTGCGCACTCTTCTATACTGATAGGCTTCTTTCTGTTACTGCACGATTCACAGCTGATATATGGCATCGCAGAGACTCATGGTACCCGGAGTTGGCCATTTCGGTCATTGTCTCTCTCAGCTTTCCGAAGGTGGCTTCCTTGAACCGATCAGACAGCATATAGAGCTGGGGAAGCCCTTCATGGGCATATGTGTCGGTCTGCAGGCACTTTTCGAGGGTTCTGAAGAAGATTCTGACACCCCCGGATTGGGGCTGATCCCACAACGAATGCAAAAATTCAACGCAGACACAAAGAGCGTGCCTCACATTGGCTGGAATTCTGCTATGAATACAAGTTCTGCGCGTCAAACTTTCTATGGGTTGAGCCCGGACAGCAAGTATTACTACGTTCATTCCTTCGCAGCTCTCTACAAGGCCGGCGTACTAGAGAACGACGGCTGGTCAGTTGCTACGGCCACATACGGTGATGAAGAATTTATTGGCGCTATCGCTCGGGACAATGTCTTTGCGACGCAATTTCATCCGGAGAAAAGCGGACAAGCTGGACTACGAACTCTCCGTGCGTTCTTGAATGGTGACAAATTTCAGCCAATCGAGACGGAGGGTTTGGAGGCAAGAAAGAGGGAAGACGGGTTAACCCGCCGGATTATCGCCTGTCTTGACGTCCGTGCGAATGATGCTGGTGATCTGGTCGTCACGAAAGGTGATCAATACGATGTGCGAGAGAAGGTCGGCGTGGACGCGGGGGGTCAGGTAAGAAATCTGGGAAAGCCGGTTGACATGGCAAAGAGGTATTACGAGCAAGGGGCGGACGAGGTCACCTTCTTGAATATCACATCTTTTCGGAATTGCCCGCTCGTGGATACCCCGATGTTGGAAATATTGAGAAGGACATCGGAGACTGTCTTTGTCCCTCTGACAATCGGAGGCGGTATCAAGGACACGATCGATCCTGACGGGACTCACATCTCTGCTCTGGACGTTGCCACAATGTATTTCAAGTCTGGAGCCGATAAAGTCAGCATTGGATCGGATGCAGTCATTGCAGCTGAGGAGTACTATGGGTCCGGCGAGAAGCTTACCGGAAAAACCGCCATAGAGACAATTTCGAAGGCCTATGGAAACCAAGCTGTGGTTGTGAGCGTTGACCCCAAGCGCGTTTATGTCACAAGCCCGGATGACACTGAGCACCACACGATCAAAACGAAGTACCCGAATGCCAGCGGCCAGAGTTATTGCTGGTATCAGTGCACAATCAAGGGTGGCAGAGAGTCTCGTGATATAGACGTCCGACAGCTAGTGAAGGCTGTTGAGGCCATGGGTGCTGGCGAAATTCTACTGAATTGCATCGACAAGGATGGAAGTAACAGTGGATTCGACTTGGAGTTGATCAACGATGTCAAGGCTGCCGTCAAAATCCCTGTCGTTGCTTCAAGCGGGGCTGGTGTGCCAAAGCATTTCGAAGATGTCTTCCGATATACAACCACCGACGCAGCATTAGGTGCTGGAATGGTATGAGTCGCGCCCTCATCATCCCATTACTTCTAAGCTAACGAGGCCACAGTTCCACCGCGGCGAATTTACTGTTGGGCAGGTCAAGGAACACCTTCGGAAGGAGGGATTTTTAGTTCGCAGCTTCGAAGGCGACGAATGATCACATACAGCTTGACAGCAGCCCATCTTGCACTGCTATTACCCCATTGTAAGCAGTATGAATTTTAGCTAATAGAGCTCGCGATCAGAGAAGAGCTGCGTGCTTGGATCGAAGCTTGTATAAATGTAACTGTATGTAGAGAATGATCACATCAAAATTACAGCAATGACTCCCAGTGCGTCGATATTCACACTCATGAAAACAAGTAATCCCGATGCATCTCCGACTCGATAAAAGTGACGTTTATCCCCAGTAGTCCGTGTGTGTGTGTGTGTGTGTGTGTGTGTGTGTGTGTGTGTGTATTTAACGGCCGTGGGTCGTGACAGGCACGCTTCCCACCGTTCCCTATTGGGACAAAGGCCGCCAGGGGGTAAGCCCTGGGCTTCTAAA
>JACBAD010001816.1:0-26634 GCA_014281905.1 Aspergillus hiratsukae | reverse complement strand
GCTTACCCCCTGGCGGCCTTTGTCCCAATAGGGAACGGTGGGAAGCGTGCCTGTCACGACCCACGGCCGTTAAATACACACACACACACACTCGAACCCATCATCCAAGATAGAGATAACTATCAACACCTGGAGTCATAACCTCAAGATATCTACCTTCTCATTCTTCAATGAATACAGACTGATGTTCAGCCTCAATTTTGATGAAATGAATTGTGTGGACTGAATCTGGATGAGATTGCTCATTTGCTGATCTGTGTTCCCAGTGTCCCACTCTCAGTGGAGTGACCGCAGCACAGCCGAGGACCAGCCACAAATCATCGTGGCCAACTTCCCAATTTGCCCTTGCACCACCGCGCGTCGTCCAGAACCTCGACCAGCACTGGCAGCACAACCGTGGCGAGGGCCCGGAAGCGTCCTATCAAACACACCTAAACCCTGCGAAATTGCGACCATATGGCACGGACCAAGACTTATGGCGGGTGTCGTCAGCCACCGCCGGCCACTAGCAATAGAAAATTCTTGTTCGGTTCTTGGCTGACGATGTCACGATGCTCCCGGCCTAGTGCACGATTCGCTATCTCGAGATCAGTTCGAACTTTGAGATCTAGGAACAACTGTTCCAAGGGGTGGTGTTACACCACCGGAAGCAAGCCCAAGTGTCGATATCGACAAACAGCCTTGTAAGACAATAGCGACTTCTGAGAAGTTTGCCGGATGTCCGTTGCTCCACTGGACCCAGAACCAAGGATCAAACGTGCCAAACTCTGTCATCATCTGGCAGGCTGATCAAAGTACTAATAATAACAGTTGTCAATCAAGATTGGACAGTGACAAAGGTGGGACGGGTCAACAGGCCCATCTTAATGAAAATATCTGTCTACGATGTTTGCCTGACAAAGCCAGTGTCTCTTACTGACAACCGCTCCATCCAGACCTCTTTGAGGTCTCATCTACAATAGAACCATCTGTCTCTGATCCATGGTAAGGCCAGTTCCACGAGCGGCATATAATTGCGACCGTCAGTTTCTTAGTCAGGTACAATTATTCAGCTTTTCAAATATCCATCTTCACCGACCGATTATACAGACATCCAACCTGTCAAATTCCAGCGCTCATTGCCAAAATGGGCACTCCGACGCCCTATTCGGCGCATTCACCGCAGCAAAGCCGAAGCAGCTTCTACTCCTCTCATGCCTCTCCATCGCCCACAGTGAGTGTTTGACAGGAGCAGTGTGGTGAGGAACGGCGAATAGTTGACCTTGTTGTGAGCAGCCTACCTACGGTCACGAGGACATTGAAGATCAACAAACGACCCTCCTTCGACGCAGTCTAGCAAGCCCTGATGGCACATCGTACGATCCCAACACCTCGACAGATTCCCTGCGCCGATACACGTTGCATGATCCCGGGATAACCGCATTTGCTCCCCCGTACCATGAGTCCGAAACTGCCGAGGTACACAGCGCACGGATGTCGGATTACAGTGGAATCGAGATGGATGCCTGGCAAAGACGACAAGGGGTGAAATCGAGTGCGCTACGGCGATATGGAACAAGGAAAATCAACCTCCAGGGTTCCGTGCTCAGCGTCGACTACCCAGTTCCCAGTGCGATTCAGAACGCTGCCCAGTCGGAGTATCGGGATGCGGAGGAAGCGTTTCATGAGGAGTTCACACATATGCGGTGTAGGTATTTGTGCCGAAATTCGATCGACCAGTCGACTAAGGAGGTATAGATACGGCCGCCACCTGCGACCCGGATGAATTCACCCTTCGCAATGGCTACAATCTTCGTCCCGCCATGTACAACCGTCACACAGAGTTGCTCATCGCCATCACCTATTATAACGAGGATAAAGTCCTGACCGCCCGAACTCTGCATGGTGTAATGCAGAACGTCCGAGACATCGTCAACCTGAAGAAGTCAGAATTCTGGAACAAGGGAGGACCGGCGTGGCAGAAGATAGTGGTGTGTCTCGTGTTTGACGGGATTGAGCCTTGCGATAAGAATACTCTGGATGTCCTCGCCACGATTGGGGTGTATCAAGATGGCGTGATGAAAAAGGATGTGGACGGGCGCGAGACAGTCGCACATATTGTGAGTCATACAAACAGCGCTTTCCGCCTAAGAAACATCACTGACCAACCGCTCAGTTCGAATATACGACACAATTATCTGTCACCCCGACGCAGCAGCTGGTGAGACCACAGCCTAATGATCCTCGCAATCTACCCCCTGTCCAGATGATCCTTTGCCTCAAGCAGAAGAACAGCAAGAAAATCAACTCCCACCGGTGGCTATTCAACGCCTTCAGTCGGATCCTGAATCCAGAAATATGCATCCTACTCGATGCGGGCACGAAGCCCGGCAGCAAATCCTTGCTTGCCCTATGGGAGGCATTCTATAATGACAAAACACTGGGAGGAGCGTGTGGCGAAATCCATGCAATGTTGGGCAAGGGATGGCGCAATTTGCTGAACCCTCTCGTCGCAGCGCAGAATTTCGAGTACAAAATTTCTAATATCCTAGACAAACCACTGGAAAGCGCCTTTGGCTATGTCAGTGTGCTACCAGGCGCCTTCTCGGCGTATCGCTACCGCGCTATTATGGGCCGGCCGTTGGAGCAATACTTCCATGGTGATCATACCTTATCCAAGCGGCTGGGGAAAAAAGGTATTGAGGGAATGAATATCTTCAAAAAGAACATGTTTCTTGCTGAGGATCGCATTCTGTGCTTTGAACTCGTGGCCAAAGCTGGATTCAGATGGCATCTCACTTACGTCAAAGCGTCCAAAGGAGAGACGGATGTCCCCGAGGCCGCACCGGAATTCCTCAGTCAGCGGCGACGATGGCTCAACGGCTCCTTTGCTGCGAGTCTGTATTCCATCATGCATTTCGGACGCATCTATAAGAGTAATCATAGCTTGCTTCGAATGTTCTTTTTGCATATTCAGATGATCTACAACTGCTGTCAGCTCATCATGACCTGGTTCTCACTGGCATCCTACTGGCTGACCAGCTCGGTCATCATGGACCTCGTCGGGACACCCAGCTCGCATAACAAGTACAAGGCGTGGCCATTCGGCAACGATGCCTCTCCCATTGTCAACTTTTTCGTCAAATATGGTTACCTTTTGGTCCTGATGGTCCAATTTGTGCTGGCTCTGGGAAATCGACCAAAAGGGTAAGTTTAGAATCTCCGTGCGGATGAGAAACTGCTAACAGAGACAGAACTAAAATCGCCTACACCCTGTCGTTCCTTTACTTTTCTCTGGTGCAGTTCTACGTGCTGATCCTGTCTTTCTACCTGGTCGCCAATGCGTTCATGGGTGGCATGATGGACTTCGATTTCGACCAAGGCGTGGGCCACTTCCTCTCCTCCTTCTTCAGCTCCAGCGGTGGAGGGATCGTCTTGATCGCTTTGGTGTCTACGTATGGCATCTACATAGTCGCCAGCATCCTTTACATGGACCCCTGGCACATCCTGACCAGTTCCTGGGCGTACTTCCTGGGTATGACCACCTCGATCAATATTCTCATGGTGTATGCGTTTTGCAACTGGCACGATGTCTCGTGGGGTACGAAGGGATCCGATAAGGCGGACGCGCTGCCCTCGGCGCAGACGAAGAAGGCCGACGGCAGCAAGAGCAACTTCATCGAGGAAGTCGATAAACCGCAGGCGGATATCGACAGCCAGTTCGAGACAACAGTCAAGCGGGCACTGGCCCCCTATCAGGAACCAAAAGACGACTCGACGATCAGTCTGGATGATTCGTACCGTAACTTTCGGACCAATTTGGTGCTGTTTTGGATCTTGAGTAATTTGCTGGTCGCGCTGCTGATCACCAGCGACGGTATCAGGAAGATGTGTCTGACGGTAAGCCCTGCCATGCCTTGGAAGCGCATGAGATAGTTACTGATCTTGAGCAGAACACATCGACAACGCGGACGCAGTATTATTTCCAAGTGATTTTGTGGGCAACAGCTGGACTGTCTATCTTTCGATTCATTGGGTCGGTGTATTTCTTGGGCAAGTCGGGAATTTTGTGTTGTGTAGCGCGTCGATGATTGGAAGTTGTCGTGCATTGTGATAGAGAATGGATTGTGAGAATTGATGAATTGATGAATTGCATGACTTCCCTATGGTCAGTGACTGGGTTGATAACTCGATGGAAATTCTGCCTTGATGCCTGGTTGTCAAGGCATTCAACTGCGGCCGCACCTGCCTCTTATGGTTAGCGTATCTTGATGCCCATAACCTGAGGCATCCAGTCTCAACACTCCCACCATAACAATCACAATGATCGCTAATGTGCTGTAAATGGAACCGTCAGATAGTCCTTTTCACCGCCAGGAAAAGTCGCAATATTTCATACCACAAGTATAGCTCACTGGCTATAAAATGCCTGATCTGCGTTGCTGCCATGACTGCGCCCTCCAGTGTCAGTGGGGGCCAGCGCTAGAGGTGTCAAGGCAGTATCCTCTCCTCTACTTGCGATTCAATATCGGAGGCTCAGAAACGTCTGCAAGGCTGAAACCAGGATCGTCTTCTACGGGGGCCATTTGCTGCGGACCGACGTGGACAAGGCTTATACTGGCGCTTTCTCAATGGACCTAATTTGGTATCAGGCGTACTGCTTTCATTGATAGGAGTCGTCCTTCGAACTCAGGCCGATCGCCATGATGACTGCGCCCCGAACGCGGGATGAGGTTCTTGCCTTGGATATAAGTATGATGGCTCGTCTTCGTGTCTCATCCAAGTACAATCATCTGCTTGAATATCGATCATCACCATGCAGGTATTCATAGGGGCCATTTATGCAATCATCACGGTGGTTCGCGCTTTTCAGGTACGGAATCTCGTCAGTCTTCTGTCCTGATGCTCATGGTGATACAGTTCCTCTTCGCCGTCATTGTGCTGGGCCTCTCGGTTACCCTTGCCAAAGGCCAACGATATGGCTCCGTGCCTGCTGCTACAGGATACGCGGCTTTCACAGGCGGCGCTGGTATGCTGGCGGCCGCGGTCGGATTCGCTGCTCTCTTTAGGGAGCCTCTTAACGGGATTATCAGCTGGGCCACCGATGGTCTAGCAAGCCTTGCCCTTCTAGCAGGTGGAGTTGTACGTCCACATTCATCGTCATGTTTCAAGTAAATTCTGACTTTGCAGGCATTCGCCGTCCTTCTCCGTGGCACCAGCTGCCCCAATATCGAAACGACCTGGGACAATGTGTTGCTGAGTGGAGGCTGTACAACCATTGACCATCAAAAGACCTGCATGTCCAGCCCGAGCAAGCTGAAGAGCAGATGCACCTCTGCCAAAGCGGATGCTGCGTTTATGTTTATTGCTTGTGTGGGATGCATCGCCGCCCTCTTCTGTTCTTTCACGCTAGCTCGCAACCGCGGCTCAAGAAAGGCTGGGGTTGTTTAGAGTGGCTCCTTCAAGTTCCATATCTCGATTGCAATTTGCCGGTGGTATCAGAGGAAAGGTGATGTCTTTTGTTTTTTAGAAGACTGGACGTTGGTTGAGATTCAGTACATGCTATACCCCTCTACACTTTTGATTCATGATACTTTGTTGCTTTGGACACACAAAGCATTGGATAGGGTAATCAATGAATGATTGCAACTTACTACCAATACCAGAGAGTCGAAAAGAGAATGACCGAAAACAAGTAAATACATGTAACTTCAGATATTCAATTCGTTTTTTTCCATAATCCTCTTCAGATACCCAATAGCTACCATAAGTGCCAGCAGACATCTTCTACTCCGACCGACAGACCAGAAGACCCCCAATAATGGCAATGACAGGAGCATATCCCCAGTGATTCCACTGCCCATGGCCCTGGCTCCAACACACGGCGCCATCGGCAACGGCGACAGCACTGGTAGCGATCAACGTCCAACCCAGGGACTTGCGAGTGCCCAGAAACCCGGCAGCGTAGATGGCGAGGCCCATGAAGATATCCCGCACGCCATATACAGCCATCAGGCTGTCGACGAGGCTTCGGTCTCTGGGAGCGACTGGGGGTTCGAACTCGAAGAAGGTCAGGGCATGGGCGGGACGCAAGATGGCGTTGATGCCGAAACCGATGGGGACGATGCCCATGACGGCGGTGAGGAGTGAGATGGAGGGGGATTGAGACATGGTGGACAGGACAGATGAGACAGATTTGGGGAGGTTGAAGACGGATGAATTGTCTATTTATTCTACTCTTGCGACGAGCCTGACAGTCTTACTCTTGGCTCTAGGCAGCCGTGGCCATGGCAACGAATTGATGCGTCACATTAGTAGCAGTAAGTCTCGTACCTGCATCTCTTCTGTTCAGTGCAACAATACTAACATCTTTACCCAAGGTATTTAGGTCTTCTAGCGAGAACCCCGTCGGCAAAAATACCGGATCTTGGTTGTGGATAGCCTCATCGCACGCTATTGCTGACGCTAAGATAATCCAAGTCGAAAAGATCCAAAGAAACCGCGGAGATTTCGCAGACTATTGACTTTTGACCCGCACATCGCTAAAAGGATCCAGGATACGCCCCAATGTCCCTGACCAGAAGGCTCAGCGTAGCCCATGCTCGTGGGCAGCTTGATTTGAGTCTTTCTAGACGATTGCATCAATCACCCGGATATGGCCGACGAGGCGCGTCGCCATAAATTTCCCTGGCAGACAGATCGCCTCAGCAAGATGGGTCCAGATATCGCACAAAAACAGAAGAGGATGGCCCTTTCCATATATAACCCCATCCCCGACGGCCTGTTCGATCCATGGTAGGATATTCGGTCCTTACGTGAGGTTGTCCATACCTCGTCCTTTCTTTACTACAATCAATCAATATGCGGTACCTTTCTGCGGCCATCGTGCTGCCCCTGGTGCTCCTTGGGCAGCTTTCCCAGGCAGACACCGAGGTCATCACCAGCACCAAGGTCTCCTGTACGACCCAGTCGGTCAATTTGTTCACCAATCCGTCCTTTGAGACGGGTTCAACCAGCCCTTGGAAGAGCTTGATCGGTCCCATGACTCCCATCTCGGTCATCAGCGACAACACAGAGGACGGGCAGTACGCGGCGCAGCTCAGCTGGGTTGGAAGCCCCAACTATGCCATGTCCCAGACGGTGACGGGGCTCCAAGTGGGAACGACCTATACCTTCTCTTTTGACTACAAAATCACCCAGGCGAGGGGATACACTACTTGTATGTTTTACGCTGCGCACGACACCACTATCGTCCTGGAACGCGCAACTGCATATTATTCGCCATCCGCGGGTCAACCCTGGAATACCTTGTCAGCGACTCTCACAGCCACCTCGTCTTCGCACACGTTTACCATGTGGGCCTTCTGTAGTCTCTTCACTGTCTACCAGGTAAGTATCGAGTATGACAACGCCAAACTCCTGGGTCCTGCGCAGGAGACCTGCTCGACTGTGACCGTCAGCTCGACAGTCACACTCACGCCCAGCTCACCGCCGGTCTTTACCCCGACTCCTCCCAGCAGTGCGGTGATCACGTCCCCGGGGATTCCATCCAGCTCGGTGGTCGCTTCGCCTTCTGTAACCTCGGTGCTGACTCCAAGTGCAACACCTTCAAGTTCACCCACGGGCAGTGTGCCAGTGTCCTCGGTCATTCCGGTGCCTGTTGTTTCCTCTCCTGTGGTCTCCTCGGTGGCATCTCCGTCCTCGTCGGCGGTGCTGATCACTTTTTCCACGGCCATCCCATCTCGTTCTGCCATCCCTCTGCCTTCACCTGGAAGCTCTTCTCCTGTGTTGTCATTCTCTATTATCCCGGTCTCGGTACCAACTTCAACCCCATCATCATCTGCCCTACCATCCAGCAGCGCCATACCGAGTTCTTTCACTTCTGGGCCAGCATCGCCGTCCTCATCACCCGTACCGTCCGCCAGTCTTTCACCCACATCTCGAGCTTCTTCCGCCGTGCTGGAGGCCACAACCTCAGCCTCGTCGAGTGCCAGTCCCTCCTCCATTCCCGCGGTGCCTTCGAGTTTCTCCTCGGTGCTGCCCGCCTCAGTCTCACCCTCGTCGAGAGTTCCTCAGATTATGTCCTCGTCCAGCCCAGTATCCTCCCAAGTCTCATTCCCCGGTGGGCTATCGAATCCATCATCCGCTCCCAGTGCCGTTCCAACCTCGCCCACCGCAGCTTCTGCACCGTCGTCTGCAATTCCTACCCCCTTGCCGCAGTTCACCACATCGACTGTCCTAACCACCCGGACTGCTACGGTGACCGCCTGCCCGTCCACTGTCCCCGACTGCCCTGCGTCGGCCGTAAGTACCTTTGTGACCACCGAGACCATTGCGGTTGCAACGACGATCTGTCCAGTCACTGAGGCCACCACGTCCGCCACCTCTACGGCTGATGTGCACCCATCATCTCTTGGGGAATCTACCACCTCTACTATCTTCACCACTCGCACTGCTACCATCACCGCGTGTCCATCCAGCATGACCAACTGTCCCGCGTCCCATAAGAGCACATATACCACCACGGAAACAGTCTTGGTCTCCACCACCATTTGTCCTGTTACCGCTGCTGAACGACCTACAATCACCGGAGTTCCAGGACCCGCCACAACTACTGGCTCACACGCTCTGCCAGGAGGTGGTTCTGTCGATGTGATCACCTCTACTGTCTTGACCACCCGCACTGCCACTGTTACAGCTTGCCCGTCGACAGTTCCCAATTGTCCCGCCACGGCAAAGAGCACATTCGTCACTACAGAAACTCTAGTCGCGTCTACCGTTGTGCTCACAGTCGAGAGAGCAGCGACTCCTACCGCCATTCCCACGATCCCTGCAGCTGGCTCTCCTAGTACGTCGACTTCTGAGTCTGGCTCTACCAATGAGCAAGGTACAGGCCATGAGTCAAGCTCTGATACTGCTAGCGGGGCCCAATCCGGCGTCGGTACTGCGGTCAACGCACACGAAAGTGCCCCCTACAGCACTGCTGGCTCTGCATCGTCCGGTGGTAAGGATGTCGCTCCTTTGGGGGCGAATGGTGATGTCCCGAATTACAACCACACCCTGCCTGCAGGCACTCCAACGAGCCTTCGGACATCCACTGCATTCAGAATTCCATCCTCCAGGCCCTCTAGTCTCACTTCAACCGCAGGTTCCAGCGCCGCTAGTCTCTCTACGTCTTCTCAAGCAAGTGGTTCTCACACTGTGACGGGTACCGCTGCATCGGCACTCTTTACCGGCTCTGCATCGCCTGCAGCAACGGGATCTTCCTTCGGTCTGCTATTCGTAGCAATTGCTACATTGATCCCTTTCCTTTTCAGTTAGATATAATCATTTCTTATTCTACGTCGTCCTACTCTCGACCGTATTCAAATAATTTTATCATATAGATGATTGGAAGTCCAGAATGCGATTCCAGTCATGGTTCGCCTTCTTACATAGATGTTTGTGAATAGTGACACCTTTGCAAGAACTAACATCCTGTATAGATACTTCTCTTCAATCTGAGTATCCCATAGCCAACAAGAAAGCGTTCCATCTCTTACTCGAGTAGCAACCGTGGAGATATCCAATCTCATGGGCATTATGTGACAAAGGGGATGCTTTATATGCACCGTCAATTAGTCTTACGTATTTCTGCCTTGATTAATGTATCGAACGATAGTGTAACGTGGAAAACCCACTGTGAGGGGGCTCTCCAATATTTGGCCAAAACTTGACGCATTTCCCAAAAAGGACACCGACATGATACTATGGCTTCACCGGGCAGACATGACTCATTGCTTATGGTGGCAGTTCAGCCAGTAAGCATCTACCCAATGATGCTCCTGAGACCTGACTATATCAAGAAGCAAATAAAAACGGGAGGCAAAGGGCATGGAGGCGCGTTGGAGGGGCACGGGCTCCGCGGGACCCGAACACGATGGCCAAGAACAGCGGACAATCATCATCTTCGGCGCCAAGTAATCTGGATCTTTCAGCTGCTCTAATAAGGGGTCCGCGGGCGACCGAGATGGATGTGGTCATCTTCTCGCTTCATCCTTAAATCAGCTCGGTCATGCATTTTTTCTATCTTCCTGCTGTTTAGAAGAATAGCCCTCCTACATTGTCAGGAACATTACCCTTGCCGCTCTTGTTGACTTGTTCTACCTCTATGGCCCCGAACCTGACGGATATCCGTTCGTCAAACGATGGAGATACCTCGTCCGACACTCAGCTCCCCGATGGCGAGAAGCACCTGGATGATGCGCCGGATGAAAACATCACCCCTGAGGATGTCGACCGCCGGTTGACAAACCTGGTCCGCAAGTTGAGCGCCCAATCTCAACAGACCCATCATTCATGCATCTTCAGTGCCGATGAAAATAGCAGTCTCAACCCCCAGAGACCCTTGTTCAATGCTAGGGAATGGGCCCGAGCGTTTTACAATGCGCGTTACTTGCAGGATACCGGCCATCCACCTCGGGTGGCAGGTGTCGCGTTCAAAAGTCTGAATGTATTCGGGTACGGCAGCCCCGTGGACTATCAGATGAGCGTTGGTAATGCGCTGTTGAAGGTGCCGACGATAATCCGACAGGCCCTGGGAGGGGGGAAGCAGCGTGTCGATATCCTTCGCGACGTTGAGGGCCTGGTCCTGCCCGGGGAACAGCTGTGTGTCCTTGGTCCCCCTGGGTCCGGTTGCTCGACGTTTCTGAGAACGATCGCGGGTGAGACGCACGGTCTGAATGTCGATTCGGCGGCATATATCAACTACCACGGGATCAGCCGTAAACAGATGTCAACGGCTTTTCGTGGCGAGGCAATCTACACGGCTGAGGTCGACGCTCACTTCCCCATGCTCTCTGTAGGAGACACACTGTACTTTGCCGCCCTTGCGCGCGCCCCGCGGGTGATTCCTGGAGGACTATCGCGACAGGAATACGCGAGACATCTGCGCGATGTGATCATGGCCATGTTTGGCATCGGCCATACTATCAACACGCGTGTGGGGAATGACTTTGTGCGTGGTGTCAGCGGAGGCGAGAGGAAGCGAGTCACCATTGCTGAGGCCGCCCTGGGATACTCGCCACTACAATGCTGGGATAATAGTACCCGAGGCCTTGACAGTGCCAATGCCGTGGAATTCTGTCGGACGCTGCGCACACAGAGCGATGTGTTTGGAATTACTTCATGTGTCGCCATCTACCAGGCCCCTCAGGCCGCATACGATGTGAGTGGAATACGAATGTAACCCGCTATGCACCTGCTGACTGACGGAACAACAGTTGTTCGACAAGGTCCTTGTTCTATACGAAGGACGGCAGATATACTTTGGTCCTGCACAGGAGGCCAAATCCTACTTCGACCAGCTTGGTTTCCAGTGTCCCGAATCTCAGACAACGGCCGATTTCCTCACCTCGATGTGTAGTCCGGTCGAACGCATTGTCAAACCGGAGTTTGAAAATCTGGCTCCTCGGACACCAGAGGAGTTTGCGCAGCGTTGGAAGGATAGTCCGCAACGGCAGTCCCTGTTGCATGAAATCGAGAAGTTCAGCACCGAGCACCCGCTTGATGGACCCGATCTGCACCAGTTTGCCCTCTCACGCAGGGCGGAAAAGTCACGCCGTCAACGAGAGAAGTCGCCATACACCTTGTCCTACTCGGGGCAGGTTAAACTGTGTTTGTGGAGGGAATGGCAGAGTCTCCGGAACGACCCCAGCGTCACATTGGCCATGCTCGTCGGGAACTTTTTCGAGGCTCTGATTATTGCCAGCATTTTCTATAACCTCGCTGGAGACACGTCCTCGTTCTTCTACCGCGGCGCCCTTCTGTTCATGATGGTCTTGCTCAACGCCTTTGGGAGCGTTCTCGAGATTCTGACACTGTATGAGAAACGCACCATTGTGGAAAAACAGAGCCGCTACGCCTACTACCACCCAAGTGCGGAGGCTATATCCTCTTTCATCATGAGTATTCCATACAAGTTCCTGAATTCTTTTCTGGTCAATCTCACGTTGTACTTCATGTCGAGCCTGCGACGACAGCCAGGCCCGTTTTTCTTCTTCCTCTTGATTTCCATGTCAATGATGCTGGCCATGTCAATGTTCTTCCGCTGGTTTGCATCCTTGACCAAGACGATCGACCAGGCCCTTGCTCCTTCATCAATCATCCTGCTGGCCCTTGTTCTGTATACCGGATTTGCCATTCCCGTTCCGTACATGCGCGGCTGGGCCTCATGGATTCGCTGGCTCAACCCCGTGTCATATGGCTTCGAAGCCGTCATGGTCAACGAGTTCCACGGACGCGAGTTCCCGTGTTCATCCTTTGTACCATCCGGACCAGGTTACGAGGATGTACCCGCCACGCAACGGGTATGCTCGACTGTCGGATCGGTTCCCGGCTCAGATATCGTTTCCGGCGATGCGTTTGTCCGCTCCTCGTACGGCTACGTCAACAGTCACCGCTGGCGCAACTTTGGGATCATCATCGTCATGACCGTCTTCCTTGCTGTGTGCCATTTTGTGACGACCGAGCTTGTTGCTTCGAAGCGATCAAAAGGTGAGGTGCTTGTATTTCGACGTGGTAGTGCTCATATCGCGCGTGCAAAGCAAGCTCAGTGTGACGAGGAACGACCAACTGCCTCTGCTGTGCAGAGCGAAAAGCACGATGAGGCCCCAACCCCTGTTGAAGGTGTTGAGCAGCAGACGTCTATTTTTCACTGGGAGGATGTGTGCTACGATGTGAAGATTAAAAGCGAAACCAGACGGATTCTCGATCACGTCGATGGATGGATCAAACCTGGTACATTGACTGCTCTGATGGTGAGTATTTTCTATGCCCGTCTGTGTTCTTAGCCTCACTGTAACCAGGGCGTCTCCGGGGCGGGTAAGACTACATTACTTGATGTACTGGCCAACCGAACGACTGTCGGAGTCGTCACAGGCGAAATGCTGGTCGATGGGCGACAGCGGGATAGTTCATTTCAGCGAAACACCGGTTACGTCCAACAGCAAGATCTCCACCTGGCTACTACGACGGTCCGTGAGGCACTGGAGTTCAGCGCTCTGCTGCGGCAACCGCCTCAGTACAGCCGGACGGAGAAGTTGGAGTACGTGGAAAAGGTGATTGATCTGCTGCAGATGCGAGACTATGCGGACGCGGTTGTCGGCGTTCCCGGAGAAGGCTTGAATGTTGAACAAAGGAAACGGCTCACTATCGGCGTCGAGCTGGCTGCCCGTCCCAAGCTGCTTCTGTTCCTGGATGAGCCAACGTCTGGCCTAGACAGCCAGACGTCCTGGTCGATCTGCAACCTCATGGAGACATTGACCAGCAACGGCCAGGCAATCTTGTGTACCATCCATCAACCCTCGGCGATGTTGTTCCAGCGCTTCGACCGCCTCCTGCTCCTCGCCGAGGGAGGAAAGACAGTCTATTTTGGGGAGATCGGGTCGGGGTCAAGGACATTGATGGATTATTTTGTTCGCAATGGCGGAACCCCTTGTCCGAAAGGCGCAAACCCGGCAGAGCATATGCTCGAGGTGATTGGCGCAGCCCCTGGAGCTCATACAGATATCGACTGGCCAGCTGTCTGGCGCAGTAGTCCGGAGTATCAGCGAGTTCGCCGGGAATTGTCCCGATTGAGACAGCTAGTTAATCAACCTTCGTCCGTGCATTCGGATGACCCATCCAGCTACTCCGAGTTTGCGGCCTCGTTCCCTGCCCAGCTGGGCCAGGTTGGTCGTCGGGTGTTCCAGCAGTACTGGCGGACGCCTTCGTATATCTATTCCAAGGCGATTTTGACTGTCGGCTCGGTAAGCACTGCCTGGTCATTCTTGAATCCTTGGTGATTGGTCTCTAACAGTTCGCAATTGTAGTCCCTCTTTATTGGTTTCTCCTTCTTCAATGCCGACAATACTGCCCAAGGACTACAGAACCAGATGTTTGGAGTGTTCGTTTTCCTCTTCGTCGTCATCCAACTCATCTTTCAGATTATTCCATCATTTGTAACACAACGGACTCTATACGAGTCCCGCGAGCGCCAATCCAAGACCTACTCCTGGCAAGCTTTCGTCCTCTCCAATATTGCTGTGGAGTTCGCCTGGAACACGGTAAGCCTGTGGCATATCGGTAATAAAGTTTGATGAAGATAGAGACTAATCATGGTCAGATCGCGGCTGTTCTGTGTTTCCTGGCGTGGTTCTACCCCGTCGGCCTCTACCGCAACGCCGAATACACCGACACGGTCCATTCCCGGAGCACACTCGCCTTCCTCATCATCTGGGCCACATTCCTCTTCGCCAGCTCCTTCGCGCATCTCCTCATAGCCGGCCTGGATAGCGCCGAGGCAAGCTCCGCGCTCGCAAACATCATGGCCATCATGATGTACGCCTTCTGCGGCATCCTCGCCGGCCCGCATGCTCTTCCTGGCTTCTGGATCTTCATGTACCGCGTGAACCCGTTCACGTACCTGGTTTCGGGCCTGTTGTCGACCAGTCTGGGTGATGCGCCCATGCACTGCGCCGACAATGAGTTCCTGGCTTTCGCGCCCCCTGCGAACCGGACTTGCGCCGAGTACATGGAGAGTTACATTGCGGCGGCTGGGGGGTACCTGTTGAACTCGGGGGACCAGGGCGATGGCCAATGCCGGTATTGTCCTGTTGATAACACGAACCAGTTTCTGGGGAACTTTAGCATCGACTTTGCGACTCGGTGGAGGGATTTTGGCCTGCTCTGGGTGTATGTTGTCTTTAACACTGTTGGCGCCGTGTTTCTCTACTGGCTTTGTCGGGTCCCCAAAGGGAAGAAGAGGCTATAATTCGCTATTGTGGGTATACAATATATCTCGGCTGAGATACGGAATAGCATGGGGTAGACCACGAGGGTTTTGCCCAAGTAGTTTCATCTGAGGTATCCGGAGATTTCAATGCCGACTACTTTGGTGCGGAGTACATTCAATATGATTCTCCCAGCCACGCAGCATCGGCTCGGCAAACAATGTCCAGAATCCACAGTCATCTCCTCCCGCTTGGCCATGGATTGAGCTCTCCTCGGACCCCGAGAAAGGGGGACCATGTCAAATGTCGGTCATGGTGATCCCGCTGCAAGGGGGTCGATCATCCAGGACACCTATGATCTTCGTTTCTGTTTTTGTCTTTTGCTTCTGACTTGCTGAGGAGACAGGAAGCTCTACAAGTTTCTGCATAAGCTTCATTAATTGTTAATGCAGACTATCGCAGGATCACCTAGTCAGCAACACCTTGAAGGCCGCGCCACTACGTGACTTCTTTGCAGTTAACAGAGATAAATAAATGCAGCAAAGCATCCAGCTTCCAGGGGTTCTAGTGCTTGGTAAACCGGTCTATAAATTCCAGGGCATGCAATGACCATGGCAGGGAGAACAGCGTGATGACACCATACCAGAGCCGCAAGAACTGCAAGAACTTAACTGGAACTGGAATTTACACTGGACACTGCACCTCTCGACCCATTCCCTTTACTGGTCACAAACGGAGGCCGGAAAAGCCAAGACCAGATTACAAATCGATCTGGTGACTGCCGGCCCTTTCTGGCCATTGGCAACAAGATATCCAGACTTGGAGGCTTGCATGAAGTCTGGAGGAATACGAAAGAGGGCAGGACAACATAGACAACCCTGACCCATACAGTGGTGAAGATTATACTCGTGCAGAATGCTCGAGACAAGACTGGAGGGAGATGCAAGCAAGGTAACATCCGGAATACGAGCTACGTTGCTTCTGTCGCGGTACATGTACATCTGGGGAAGGCCGTCGCTTTCTATACGAGATCCTAATGTCTTGGCCAGTATCTTTGACCGCTTCAAGCTATCATCGACACCTTGCCATCATTCTTCATACATGAATACAGTGTCGAATGCAATAGTACGCAGCACCGGCTTGGTTGAGCTCTGCGAGAGAAACCTGTGAGAAGAAATCTATATAAACCCTCTTCTCTCCGGTTCAAAAGTGACCTCCTCAACAGCTCAACCCCATCAACAATACTCTGACGCAAACAAGCGTATCAACCTTTATAAAAGTAGGCAACTCCCTTGCCACAGTACGGTCAGGACTGACGATTGTACAGGCACCATGAAGATCGCAGCTCTTGCCGCCAGCTTCGCCCTGGCCCTTGTCCCCAGCGTGTCCGCCTGGCGCGTGTACTTTTACCAGCTCCAGAACGAAGAGGGTCCATCTATCACCAATGCCGGCCCTGGAAACCCCGGATTCGCGTGCCACTCTGTCGGCGATCTCAACCAGAAGATTTCGTCGATGAGGTACTACTCGGACAATCCGGAGGGCACCACCCGCTGCTGTCTCACAATATACGACAGCCCCGGCTGCGGGGGTGACTTTGGCTATTCGTTCTGCCGCAATCAGTTTGTTAACTTTGACGATATTGGTCATGATAACGATGTGAGCTCCTACTCGACCGACTGCTACAGAATTTGAGCTTCCGTGTCCGTACACTAGCCAAGCGAGGACGACTGAAAATGAGATATGATGTCTATGTCAGGTCGCTATGTACATGATATCCTTTGTTATAGGATAGACTCGAGAGTACTTCAAGTATATGTGGCAGTACATGCCCCTTTCATAATTTCCTCGGCTGCACTAGACTCTCCGTACTACTGCCCTGATTTATGGGCCGTCCAGATCCAGACTCATGCCACTGGACCTCCATCTCAGTGGTCAGGACAATCCCATTCTTAGAAAGCCGGTCTCCGCTTTCACCGTCCCCCGCTTCAATCATCGTGTCTCCGTGTCCTCGCCTGCTTGCCCGCGAAATGTGCTCCAGATCATACCCATTTGGCCCGCTGCGGCTGGCTCCGTACCTGTTATATTGCGGACCACTCCGGCTCTTGTTGCTGCTGAATACTTTGGGGATAACCATTACAAAGAGCGGTTTGAGTGCTGGCGCGCATGCCGCAATAATGGAGAGTCCTACTTCGATAGTGGAAATACAAAAGAGGACCGAGTAGGTGTAGTCTGCCGGGATGTGGCGGTCGTAGTTGTCGAGGAGGATGACTCGAACAATTCCAGAAATAACCGATCTGTACAGATCAGCATTCGATCCTTCAGAAAGAACCTAGACTACTCACATAAGACCCAAGGACAGAATGCCAATCAACATCAGCTTTTGACCCCGCGCAATCTTCAGGTTATACACAATCCAGGTTGGAAGGATTAGGACCAGCACGTCGGTGAAAATGGCGGCACAGGCGGTTCCGGTGACGAAGTTGGCGAAATTGATACACTTGGCGTTTGGGTAGGACATGGGATCCCAGTTGGACGCAATAGGGACGCAATGGAACATTGTGATGAAGAAGGTGGCCACCATGGCGACCCCGTTGAGGACCAATAGACCGTATATCGCTCTCCGCACGTTCACCTTCTGGCCGGTCAAGCGTAACAGGAAGAGGAGGATGGAGGTTTTGATAAGGGCGAGGACGGGATTGTACAAGAGTAAAGTCTGAATGACAGTTAGCACGCACTTAACAGGAACAGAGCGCGACATACTGCGTAGGAGTACTTTGCCCCCAGGGCGGCGGGAAAGTCCTTTGGAACGTCCCAGACATGGTAGCCGATATACAGATACTTGATGACTGAAGTATGTTAGTTAGATGCAGACACAGCCGAGTTAGTGCCCATACCATAGTAAGAAGTAATCGTCTCAGCCCAATAAAGGACCTTGATTCGGGTCAGCGCAAGAAAGCGTGGAGAAAAGGTGTCACGCACCTCTGCAAAACAAATCACCCAGTCATCTATAAGTCCTGATCAGCATCCTCCACCCCATACAGTACCATCGGGAACATACCCGCTGCAAACGTCCGTGTCAATACTAATCGACTGTAGATTCGAAGGCCCACCACGATGGTTGCCGCAGCAGGAAATGCAAAGATCAGCGCAATCGCCTGGGGCTGCAGAGTATCGCTTGGGGCAGTCATTGCGAGGATTCCCACTCCATCGGACGGAAATGACAGGAGAAGAAGAGAGAAAGAAATAGACTAGAAAGTGGCTATCAGATCCTTATGACACGAGGGGAATTGCCACAACTGAAAGGAGGAGGAGAGTCCGACATTTAGGGTTTCGGCTTCTCATGCTCGATTTCTGCTCGTCTTTCCAGGAATGCTACCTTTGCCTCCTTTCGAATCTTCTTCTGCTGCAGGATACATGTGCTATTCCTGCTAGTTTGCCATGTGCTGACCCGCTGTCAAAGTTTATTTCATAGAGCCATGCTACTTAGCCTGGTAGAGGCCTCGTTTAAGTGCGCCTCCTTTGGGTATCGTTTGAAGCTTCCAAACATTCCGACCACTTGTGGCACTTGGTCAGATAGTTCATGTCGAAGGGCCCAAGGGGACTAGAACCAGACTGTCCGGTTTGACGCCGGGACATTCTCGGACAATGCTACAAGACTATTGCCCGATATGGGGCCTACGGGCTCGGCGCTCGGGGCTTCTCCGCATCTAATGTCACTCTTGGCCACTCAGAGGAAAGACTCGTCGGGTGAAGATTCAAATAGAGATTGTCCCGCATGTTAGTGCAGCCATAGTAGAGTCGAGAATCCGTCTCCTTCTGTGTACGCGAAGCCAAGTCTCTTGGCACAATCCGACTATTCAAGACACAGCCTAGAGTCCTAGACTAAGGGTTTCGGAGGACAGCCTCCGTCCCTGGCCTGTCTCAAATCTCGCTTTAGCTTTGGGTCCTCGTTCGCATTGTCCTTCCTTTCTTTCCGGGTCATACTCGGCGGCCAGCTGCTGCTACATGCTAACAGCATGACATCCAAGTCGCATGCACAATGGTCCTCAATCACACTGTGCTACTTTGGCACTCTTGCTCATTATTTTGCCCTTTCCTTCATTCTCTTACTCTTCGCTCTAAAGCCAAGTACCGATATTCAGCGCCCAGAGGCTGCAGGAGCTGTAGTGTTGCGCCACATCAATAGTCCTTGTTAGCCAATGCCACCAAACGTGGCCTGACCGGGTTCAAGATATTCTGGAATCTGGATAATCTAATCACAAATGCTCGTATTCGCGACCTTATTCTCGGCGAGTCAGCGAGTCAGTCTCTAGACTAGTAGCGTGGAGCACATATCTTTTTATGCAGTAGTTCATGTGCTAAAAGGCCATCGTCATGCCCCTACTTGCTAGTTCTTCGCACCAAGTCAGAATCCATCGAATTCTCCGAGACGAGGGTCCACCTTCTTTCGGCGACTCACGACGGGGCAACAGTCGGTTCGGTTCGAGATCCAACATTTGACATCCATTGTCTCCTAATTTCCTTTCCCGGAGGCCTTAAATATCGCCCACATGGCATGCATTCCGTTGATATGCACGCCACTTCCCTTCTTGAACTTTGTACTCGGTCATAGAGAATGAAGAAGAGTGTACAGTCTGTCCTGGCTCTCCTGGCCGTGGCCTCTGCGGTCGCAGCGCAAGAGGCCAGTGCCACGCCGTCACTGGCTCCTGCGGCAACGAGCGTTTCACCATCGGCCACTCTGTTCCCGGCCGAAATTGTCCAACTGACTGACAGCGTCCTCGCCGATGTCGCTGACGCCATTCAGAATGATACCGTCTCCAGCATATTCAACTTTGCCAGCACCGACTCTTCCGTGTCGAAGAGAAGCTTGCATCGGTGCAAGGTAATGCCTGGGGATCGCGCCTGGCCATGCGACCTGATCTGGGAAATCTTCAATCTTCTCCTTGGAGACCGTCTGGTGAAGACGACACCACTGGCGGCATACTGTTACCCTGGCTGGCCTGAGTATGATGCGACAAAGTGTGCCTCTATCACAGCACAATGGCTCAGTTCTGATCTCCAGTAAGTGCTTCCGCGATTTTACTGGATCCCGGCTGATGGTGAACAGCATGGCCGATCCGGCTTCAATCATGTTGCCCCTGTACGAAGGCCGCACATGCATGCCCCCGTCCTTCAACTACACAAACACCTGTGAGATCGGTGGGTACCCGACCTACGTCGTCAACGTCACAAACGTGGCGCAAATCCAGCTTGCTGTCAACTTCGCCCGCAATCTGAACCTACGCTTGGTGGTCAAGAACACTGGCCATGATTTCAACGGCAAGGCGGCGGGTAAGGGTGCTCTGTCGATCTGGACACACTGGCTGAAGGACAAGGCCTTCTACCCCAACTACAAGGCCGCCAATGGCTACGTCGGCCCGGCCATCAAGTTCGGCTCCGGTGTGCAGGTCTGGGAGGCGTATGAATATGCCAAGGCGAACGGTGTTACTGTCATCGGTGGTGAAGCCGTCACTGTTGGTCTCGGAGGTGGTTATACCGCCGGCGGTGGTCATTCGCCCTTGAGCAGTCTGTACGGCATGGCCTCAGACCAGGTTCTTGCGATGGAGGGTAGGTTTATCTTGTCGTCAGACCTAGTCGTGCCGCTAACTTGGCTGGATAGTGGTTCTTGCCGATGGCCGCTTCATCACAGCCACATCCAAGCAGAACTCAGATGTCTTCTGGATGCTTCGTGGTGGTGGCGGTAGCACCATCGGCGTCATCACCTCGTTGACAGTCAAGGCATTCCCCAAGCTGCCAACGACGACGGTGACCTTTAACTTTACCATCAAAGACGCCCCTAGCGCGGAGGCCTTTTGGAAGGGTGTCGAGTCGTACTTTGACAACTTCGAGACCTTTGTCGATGCCGGTACCTACGGCTACTACTACCTCGGCGCGTCCGCCTTTCAGCTTGGTACCGATTATGCCGGGTCAACCGATTACTATTTCCGCATGCAGTCCTTTGTCGCTCCCAATATGACTATCGACGAGACCAAGGCTCTGCTGGCTCCGTGGTTCGATGTGCTGGACGCTCAGAACATCACCTACACTCCGTGGTACAACTACGCCGACAACTTGTGAGCCTGCCATAGCCCGTACCGGAATTATAACTAACTGAGATACAGCCATGACGTCTGGACGGTTGCTTTCCCTCAGGAATACGTTGGAACTGCCCTGGTCAAGACAGCCTCCCGTCTGATGCCCCGGAGCGTCTTCCAGGACGACAGTCTGCGTAGCCGGACCTTCCTTGCCCAGAAGGACGCCATCGAAAAGGCAAGCCCTCCCGCCGTTTGCCTTGACTCCCACTAACCGTCTTTAGGGCCTCTTCGTCGCCGGCTTCCACATCACCGGCACCGGTAAAGCCGTCACCCCTCCCACCGACACCTCCGTCCTCCCCGCCTGGCGCGATGCCCTCGCACACGTCATCGTCGGCACACAATGGACATCGGACGCCAGCTGGGAAACAGTGAAGGACAAGTCCCTGTTCGTGACGAGCTGGATGGACGTCCTGCGCGACATTGCCCCTAACTCGGGCGCCTACATGAGCGAGGGAGACCTACTCGAGCCGAACCAGCAGGAGGCGTTCTACGGCGCCAACTACGACCGCTTCTACAGCCTCAAGCAGCGGTATGATCCGTGGGGATTGTTCTTTGCGCTGACGGCCGTTGGCGCGGAAGATTGGGAGGTCCAGGTCACGGATCCGGTGCCTTACTCGTGGAATAATAATGGGCGGTTGTGTCCTGTTTCCTAGATTGCGTCGATATTAATACTATTTATAGAGTGACAGGTTTTAGAGGATCGCTCCAAAGCATACATTAGATCAGACCACCGTCTCAGATTCAACTTCCTAAAGCGATCCATCCAAGGTCCACTTGGATGTTAGAGTAGATCAGCTCTTTCACTACTGGCAAGATCTATGGTTTATAAGGTTTTCGAATTCTTTCAATAAGTTACTCTGGATGCCAGATTACAACTCCAAAATGGTCTCCTTCAGATAATGATGTCAAGGTGACTCGGCTTCATCTTCGTCGCGCGAGCTCATACTATCGCTGCAGTACGAAGGCAGCCAACTCCAATCGGGTTGACCAATGGACCGGCTGGCGCTATTGACGACCGCTTCGAGATCCCATGGAGGCTGGACGAAGATATCATGTTGCACGTCTGCCTGAGGCTCCAGCCAGGCCTACGTTTTCCCATAGGGCTAGCTTGTAGGGTTTCTCTAGATAGCTTTGTTTACCTGCTCTCTAGCTGGTAGCATCATCATCTTTGTTCTCATTGAGCTTCATCATATCACTACCGCACGAGCATAACGGTCAGCGTCTGATGCCGACCAAGCAGCTGAGGGCTCTTTCTCGGGCGACATTAATGGCTGGCTGCTCGCAGTAGCCGATCTGGGCAGGTTTCCAAACGGACGAGGGAATATGCAATGAGTTCGACGGCGTCAACTTCGTGTAGAAAGGCACCAAGGACGTGGCAACGGACTGCAAACTGGCAAGGCGGTTGACGCCGGTCCATCATCTGAATTGGTAGCATAGGCGGGTGGCAGAAGCGCGAGACAGCAGTGAGCGTGATCCTTGCGCTGCTTTTTGCCAGGGCGTTGAATCCGGCGACTGTATAGACGTGCATAGGGTTTACCAGTACTGTTCATGTATAGCACATTTGAATGGATAAAAATGTTCCCATTAAACCATGATCTGCTAGTATGATGGGCAGATCCCCCGGGGTATTCGACATAGACAACGATAATCCATGGCCAGACACCGCGCCCTCCAAGCCGAACTAATTAAAACCTCTAAGTAAGAAGAACAAGTAAGAAAAGAAATGCACATCTTCAACGCCCTCAAAGAGGGGCCAAGCTTCTAAAGACAGCTCCTCAACACTTAGGGCCCATGGCCTTGGCACCGTGGCCGTGGTAACCACTAGCGGAGGGCCAGCCGTGAGCAGGGCCCTGGGGCTCCTCATGCTCCTCGGCACCAGGTCGCTCATGCTCCTCAGCACCGGACCCATGTGGCTGCTCGTGCTCCTCGTCAGCGTGACCCTCGGGACGCTCATAGCCCTCATCACCGTGACCCTTAGGGGGAGGGCCGTGGGGGTGGCAAGCGGGGATCTTGAATTCGTAGTCGCAGACACCGGTTGAGGGGCAGTAAGCCGTGCCGGGGCCGCAAGTCTTGAGGACTGGGATGCCGCCAGCGGCACATTCGAAGAAGTTGTGGCAGTCGCGGACGTCCGGCCAGGCATCTCCCGGCTGGCATCGAGGGATAGCCGAGACCGTGGAGAAGAGGAGAGAGGCCGCGAGGACGGACAGAGTCTGCATGGTGAACTGCATCTTGATACTGGGTGGAATTAGCATGTTTGATAGCTCACTGTCAGTAGCTGAACGTACATTGATGATGTGTTGATTAGAATGTAATCACAAAAGTAGTAAATATGGACACCTTGAAGACTGAATGATATTCGACTGGATCGATGTCGGCTTGGAAGGTCGCGGTTGTTGGCGAGTTGTCGTCTGTTGAGTTGATGATTTCAAGTTGAATCGCCGGAGGTTGAAGCTGGCTTTATATCCTTTTTCGAGCTCCTCCTTTCGTACGAAGTCTAAGAATATCCAGATCAATAACTCGTCCACTGTGCTACGGCCTCATTCTTCGAACGGCATATGGTAGTCAGCTTGTCGATCCATGTAAACAAATATTCGTTCTCAACAAATTCCAGTTGGATCAACACTCCCCGCTGGCTTCAGACGTCATGTCAACAACAGATTTGGCATTCCCAGGGCTCGGATATCGGAATCCCCCCATTCTTGCCCCTGGATTTGCCGAGATATTACCCTGAGTTACTGCATTCGTTGTTTATTTGTTGTTGTCTTCCACGTGGAGTTACTGTTCCCGTCTAACCATTCTATCATGGCTTCTAGCCACCATTACTGGTTTGGAAATATCCATGTTGAGGTCTGACTGTCCTATGTAGTAATAATATAATACTTTAAGAAAGTGTTAGAATGGTTGTGCTATCCTGCTGTTAATTTGTGGCAGGCCAGAGTAGTAGCGAGGATGTAGTCTGACAATGCCTATTCATTGGCCAGTCTGGAAGCATATAGATACTCCTCGTCATCAGGCAACTATCTCCTCAATGTTTACTTTTCTCTTCTTGCTCGACCGACTTTGTTTTGGGAGCCGTTTGGTAGTTGGTGTTGTTTGCACTCGGTTTCCAGGGATAAGGGGGTGGCTGCTGCGAAGAATGCCACAGGCGTCTAGACGCATTCAGATCTGGAGAGTGACTGGAATCTGGATTACGTCAGACTTAGCGCCTAGGTACACTCAAAGAATGGCAGCGGTCATTCATCATTGTATCTGTCAAAGATGTGTGAAGTGGCCTCGGTTGTACGGCTGCGGAAATGGCGACGCCAGGACTTTCATACCCCTACTGTCCAGGTTCAATGGATTCCTCTCCTGCGCTTGGTCATTATCCAATACATGGCTTTGTTAACTGTGTCTACTGGTTGTACAAATTTAACCATAGCGTTGGAGGAGCCCCCCCCCTCCCCCCGGTGTTGACCTTGCAAGCACTCAATACCCGCAGCCGAAAGCCAGCTCTTGATCACCAGCTAAAGAGATATTGTTATAGGAATTGTCCAAATCCGCTATGCAGTCTTGCCGCTATCCTGCACAATTACAAGAATCCTGGAGTGTAATACTTGAGGTTCAGTTGTTCTTCGTTTCAGCCACTGTAGTCGTAGATGCACCCATTGCAGTATATACTCCTGATCTCTTAATTGCATGCTCGCAGCAGTCACAATGTGCGTCCTTTCAATTCATGGGACTGTATTGCATAACCTTTCCAAGAACATAAATATCACTATGGGAATGACAAGAGTCATGTAGACAGGAAGATGCTGTACCTTGATGGACGTGGTGAGGGTACAAGAAGCGGGAAAATATATATATACGAGTTGCGTTGGCGGCGGCCTCACGGCCGCCGACGTGCACGGAGCCAGTTACTAAACTTGAATATTCTTACTACATGGTGTATCTATCTACCTATTCTGCAGTATAATGCGCCGGCCGTTTTCGTGTGCGACGGGGGCGCAGGTCCGCAGGTTGGTCCTGGAGCAGTGGGCTGGACCGCTCGGAGACCATGATCCCTGAAGTCCTTTCATAGGGAGCGACGGTACCCATATCAGTGTCCCTATCTCTTTCATCGTCGCTTGGCAGCGCTGATTTACTTGGTGGGGATGTAGCACTGGTTGCAGTCAGCAGCTGGCGGTCTATATCATCCTGATCGTCCTGCAAGCGGAGAGGCCTTTTCGATGGTGTAGATTGCTCTACACTAAGACTGCTACCAACACCGGCACGTCGGCCCCATCTGTCGCGTACTGGCCGTTTGGTACCGGCTGCAGATTGAGGTGTCTGTGGGGTGGCCGGCATTGATGGTGGACCACCTGGGACAAAGTAGATATCGTCCACCTGGACGGCCAGGTGGGGTTCTTCGACTGTCAGGCCGCACACGTGGCCAGCGACAATGACTCGGCTCTGTGGTGTGATAGAGGGGAAGTTGGCCCATCGTTTCCAGTTTTTGAAGTAGATCCGCACCATGAAGGTCGCCTGGGTCTTAACAGAGCTGTCATAGACAGTGGTGCGGAGGTCATAATGCAATAGCGTTTGGCCTTCATTCAGCTGACCACCAGAACGGATCACAGTTCCCATGAGGGTTATGGTTGGGGGAGCTGCCTCTGGGCAGTGCATAGCATACACCTCCGGGTCGGTGTAGTCACCAGGATGACTGGGGTTTGTCAAAGAAGGCACTCTAAGGGGGTGCATCATGGGAAGGAGAAGGTAGAGACAGGAATGGAAATCCAGTACCCACCAGGATACAGAATGAGGGTTTAAAATCAGCTGTGGCCGGCTGTCCACATCATGTCTCATTGAAAATGAGCCCCAGACATAGACGAAAACGTCTTGTCTATAGAGGTGTGATCGTGCAGGGGGCGTGGAGAAACGCACTACTGTAGGGATTGGGCAGATCTGATAGTCATCTGAGAGCTCTTCAGGCAACAAATGGGGGACATTCAAGGTGATTTTGAGTTGCAGGGCAGCCGGCTGCTCTGGACGGGTTGGGTCTGGGGTGAGTTCCTCAGAAAAGTCGCGTAGGTGGATGATCGCAGGGTTATTTCCCTTGGACATGTCGGCAAAGATCAGGCAGAGATAGCCCTATATATGCCGAGTGGACAGAGCAGATTGAGATGGTCTATATCATACTGAAGACCGAGAGTGTGAAAGTATACAGGTAGATATAGAGATGGAAGGGACAGAATGTGGTTAGTGCCTAATGTGAACGTGATCAGAGAGGGGTTACCGCGAGTAGCAGGGCCATCCTGCGCAAAAGGTCACCATTAGGAGGAGGTGCAGGAGGGGTAAAGAGGGGTAATGTACCGCAATCTGCTTTCAGCAGGAAAAGAAGGACCACTCATATGGGAAGGAGTAGGTCGCGATAGACAACGTTGAGTGTTGGCTCGTCGCGCTCCCAAGGGTTCCGGAGGATGCGGATGTCAGCTCCACGCCGGACGCGAGACAGGCTGGTGTAGAGCTGGCCATGTGCGAATACTGGCATGGTGAGGTCAAGCACGACGCGGTCCAGCGTCAGACCCTGGCAACTGTTGAAAGTGGTGGCGTATGCCAGCCGGAGTGGGAACTGGCGACGCTGGACGGTCCAATTGGCACGATGCGGTCGGAATTCAAAGGTGATGCGAGGGAGGCAGAAGATCTGCATCTCCTCACCAGTAGTTTGAGAGGTCAGTAGCTGATTATGTTGCAGGAGGCGCACCTGGACGACATTAGCAAGTAAGTTGACCACCTGCACCCTCACATTCTTGACC
>JACBAD010001817.1:0-26639 GCA_014281905.1 Aspergillus hiratsukae | reverse complement strand
GGGTCGTTGCGAGGGTGCTGAGAAGGAGGTACATGTCGCTGAAGGCGATGGCGGGGTTGGGGTCCGTGACGGCGAAGGCCTGGCCGCCGATGTTGGGGAGTTGGGCTGGGGATGCGGTATGCTCGAGGAGGCGCTGCTCGTAGAGGAGGTGGGCGATGGAGACGTTTTCGGCGTTGACGAAGCTTTGGATGACGGGGTAGGTCCAGCTTTACGAGTTAGGCTTGCAGTCTTCCCCGAGGGGATGGAAACGTACGTTGGAGCTCCGCCCTTGAGCAGATACATTCCCGTGATGGTGGTGTCGCCGACGCCGTAGATGCCGTTGACGGGTCGGATGCAGCCGGTGCGGAAGTTGGATTCAAGGCTGTCGGCGGCGCGGACGATGTGCTCGGCTTCGGCTTTGGACACGGCGTAGTTGCCGAAGAAATGGTTGTGCTCCTTCGGCGTCTCTGTGGCGTCACTGAGGATCTGGACGACGCCCTTGGGCCACTTGGTCCAGGGCGCGATCCAGAACGATGGACGGCGGATGAGCACGGATCCGGACGAGGTCGAGATGAAACAGCTTGCGCCGTATTGCTTTGCCGCGGTCAGGACGTTCCTGGTTCCGTCGACATTGACTCTGGCGCAGAATTGGAGAAAGGCCTTGTGTCGCTCTCCGGGTCTGATCACGGCAGCATTGTGGAAGACGGTCAATGCAAGGCTGGCGACCTTTTGCGGCCACGGTTGCGCGAATGCAGCCTGGACGGCTTTTCCATCGATGATATCGGTCTTGACGAACGCCACTCCCTGATCGAGCATTTGCGGACGGGGCGACTGAAGATCCAGAATGCGAATCGCAGTTGGGTCCTCGCCGCGCGCAAGAAGATGGGTTACAATCCAATTTCCAACAAGTCCTAGGCCCGTTAGCAGTTGCCTCGGATCATGCTGGGGATGACATACCTGATCCGCCCACAACAATGTATCGTCTATGTTGCTTTGGAGGAAGGCTCTTGCTCACTTCTACTGGGGATTCAATCGCCTTTCGATAAGCTTCCTTGATTTCCTCGACGGTCCAGCGGCGAGGAGATAATAGACGAGCTTCCTCGGGGACTTGAGTCATTGCTCGGTTGACATGGTAGAGGTAGAGGGCCAGGCCCGCAATAAAAGCGACGAGAAGAATGGACGACATTTGGCAGGTTGGCAAGTTAGTTCGTCCGAGGATTGATAGCAAAGCTAACAGCAACAATGCGATAGCCACTAAGACCAGTCGGTCGTGGAAGGCTGTAGGTGGAATCAGACGAGTACTGTTGAAGTAGTCGCTATCAAAAATCCATCAACTCGATACTGAGACATCCAGAGTCCCAGGGAGCGAAACACGTTGAGAAATGTGATGCTGAGCTTGGAATCGTCTACTTTCAAGAAGCGATCTGGTTCGACAGTTTTAGTCGCTTCGGTTAGACCAGCGACAAGCATCTGGTCCACATGATCCATGTTTACTGATCATTTCATCATAATAATAATCATGATAATGTGAACAAAGACTGGTTGTGATGAATTCAGAAGAGACTAAATATGCTTCAGTCAAGCATTCTAAGTAGAATAGATCAATAGAATGCCCTAGGACAACTCTTATCGTCAAGTGTCACTTGCATCTGCAGCAAAAGCAAATAGTAGTAAGTGGGGACCGGAGATTTCCTCCACGTGCTCAGTAGTATTACAGCCCCAGGACAGCCCTGATGAATAACTGACACAGGTAGAAGAAATTGTATGTGGGTGATGCATGATGCCATGCTGACAGTCTTGACGGGTTGACTTCATTTATGAAGTACAAAGTAGATGACTGCCCAGGGTACCTACCAGATACCTATCTCTTTAGAGTAGAAAGTGCAAAGTCCAGGTACATTGTAGGTACCATACGGTCCTTACCAGGGAAACAGCGCTGTTTTAAGACACGAGCAATGCTGGTTGGCTGAAATTAGGATTTCGTGGGGAAATGGATCGCTTAGGTAGAGCATACCCTGTATCATGCAAGCGTTGATGATGCCAAAGTCATCTCCTCTGTAGAAGTCCAACATTGTCAGTCAATGGTGATGAACTGCTGTTTATTTAAGAGAGAGAGAGAGAGAGTATTTATGTCTATGCATTATTCTTAGCACTCTGTGAGGGAAGAGACAGCTCTGTAGCACCCTCGAGTTGTAAGTACCATACTACAAGTGACTAACCATCATGCAAGCAACATGTACTCTGTATAGACGGATATCTCAAGGATCAAACTGGTTTGAATTTACTGATGACGGTGTGATGATCGGAGACTAAGAACCATGCCCAACTGTGCAAGTGCATAAGGTGATGATGCCTTATTGCCTTTGCCTCTCCTTTTTATCGGCAAACCGGCACGCGGCAAACCGGAACAAAGCATTTCCAAGTGGATACAGGGAACGGTTGAACCCACCCCCGTCAGCTCTGCCAAGTGCCAATCGACGAATCCTCTCAGGCTTCGCAGCGGACAAAAGGCCGAGCAGAAAAATCACATTCTCCCCAAGACTCTGTAGTCTCTGTGATCCGCATCAATATGGAGAACTACTGTACTATGGAGTATGGACTGGACTGTGGAGCGTATTCTGGATCTGGATATCTGGGGTCATCGATAGACTATATAACCTTCTTTCGATCTCAGTGGGCTCTGGACTTAGAAATATCCGGTCTGGACACCGGAGAGTCGATAACTCTACTATCACGGAATTCATTCCGAGCTCAATTTTTCACCATCGCATATCCACCACCATGCCACTGCCACTTGGACCATGAGATCACCTCATCCAGAGTTCGTACATACAGCATGCATCTTGCCTACCAGTCTCGTGGTCATCTTGACTCTCTTATTACTGCATAGGTTTCGTCCTGCGCGGGGTCCAAGTGATTCCCGATTACCAACCGAAACCAGAAGTCCAAGCACTTTTGGCCTCGGTCTGTGTTTGTGTCCGTCTAGCAGTAGCAAGCAGATAGCTAGTATCTAGATAGCCCCCGAGGTTGAACGCTGCACATGTCGATTCTCTACTGTCAAGTCCCAACTATCTAGTTAGGATCATCTAGTATCTATATCCTGAATCTAATCTCCTTCTAGAACACGTCAGCTCAGTAGTCTACCTTTCGGTATATCCATCGTGCTCGAGTCATTTCCGAGTCTAGTCCTCTTCTTCTTCTAGTCTGCAGGACGGTTTCTACCTGAGGCCCCACCGGCGCTTTTCCCCTACCACTCATCGTTCCAGTCGCTTTTCCACCAGCGAAATTATAAGGTCAATCATTCCTGTTTGATGCTTCCGCTCGAATTCTGACTCTCTTTGCTGTCTGTTTCAGGTCGACTGCTACCTATTGCTACATTCGCTTTGCATATAGACCTCAATACCTTCTGCTCCATTCCAGCGAAGGTTGGATTTTCGCAAATTATTCCCGCGAAGATCATACTAGGAAGATATTGGCCGCAGAATGGTGCTTGAAACTATATAACCAAAAGAACCCATATTGGCGACTGTTCGACATCCAACCCTCTGACACCCTTATGTCACCTTGGTCCCGGAGCGCAATCACAACCGAAAGGCGCACTCAAAACAGAACCAGTCGATCCCACAGTTCAAGCAGATGAAATGTCGCAACCTAAGAAATGGCCCGGGCACAGCCAGGAAGAAGCCTTGCCGGCAGACGTAGAGTCTATCGGCGAGTCAACCACCTCCGATGATACAATCGACCAACTGGAAGCGTTGGACCAACTGGAAGCGCTACGGACGCTGAATACACGAGTGTCACGACTGTCAGAACCGTCTCTGGCAAGGAAAGTCACCTCGATCGGTACCACTGGCACCACAGATCCCAACTTCGAGGTCGACTATGAGGGTGACGATGATCAAGCGAATCCGAAGAACTGGTCGTTCCGATACAAGGCCATGGCCGTGGCGTTCTTGTCCTTTAACACATTGGTTGTGTGAGTGTGTGGCTTGTCATTTAGCTGGGATGCAACTGACCGACCTGTTCCAGTGTCCTCTACTCGACCTCCTACACCTCTGGCATAGCAGTCATCGCGTCCGAGTTCCACACGTCAGAGACCATCGTCACTCTGGGCTTGACTTTCTACCTGGTTGGTCTAGCCATCGGGTCGATGTTCATGGCTCCAATGAGCGAAATCTATGGCCGCAAGCCGGTCTCCATCGGCTGTCTGTTTGTTTTCACACTCCTGATTATCCCCTGTGCGCTCAGCAAGTCCGTCGAGGCACTCATCGTCGTCCGCTTCATTGGCGCCTTCTTCGGTAGTGTCATGATTTCTAGTGCTCCCGGGATGGTTGCCGATTTGGTGCCAGACGAGAAGCGAGCCCTGGCCATGTCCATCTGGAGTATCGGCCCCGTCAACGGTCCAGGTTTGTTGCCCGCTGCTGAACGACTGCTCCGTAGAGCTGACTTGAACACTAGTGCTGGGCCCGATCATTGGTGGTTTCGTCACGGAGTATCTGGGCTGGCGGTGGATGGACTGGATCGCCCTGATACTGTCCGGAGTTGCGCTGGTCCTCTCGTGTGTCATGAGAGAGACATATAGCCCTGTCATCTTGCAAAAGAAGGCGGCCGAACTCCGCAAAGAGACGGGCGAGTCACGCTGGTGGAGCCGCTACGACCAGAAGATGAGTCCGGGCGAGCTCTTGAAGGTGAACCTGGGTCGTCCGTTTGTCATGGCGGTCACAGAACCTATTTGGTGAGTTGCCTCCGCACACCAGGATTCATGGCGTTGCTGACATTCGCAGTATCTTCTGGAACATTTACATCGCCATCGTATACGGCATTCTCTACCTCTGTTTCACCGCTTATCCAATCGTCTTCCGTCAGATCCGGGGCTGGTCCCTGGGCCTCTCCGGACTTGCGTTTGCCGGAATCGGTATCGGCTGCCTCATCACCATCGCCTGCGAACCGCTGATCCGGCGGATGATCAACAGCCACAAAATCGACCCGGAAACGGGCAAGGTGGCCCCCGAAGCCATGGTATCCATCGTGTGCATCTCCGCCGTCCTCATCCCCGCCGGCGAGCTCTGGTTCGCATGGACCTGCGCACCGGGATCCATCCACTGGGTCGTCCCCATCCTTGCAGGCGTCCTCTTCGGCGCAGGCAACACGGGCGTCTTCATCTATGCGTCCAACTACCTCGCGCAGAGTTACGGGGTGTACGCCGCGTCGGCCATGGCGGGAAACTCAGTCATTCGGAGTGTCCTGGGCGGTGTGTTGCCCCTGGTGGGCTCGTATATGTACGCGGGGATCGGGCCCAACTGGTCGGGGACGTTGCTGGGATTGCTGGAAGTGGCTATCATCCCGATTCCGTTTGTTTTCTACAAGTACGGGTATAAGATCCGCCGAAAGAGCGCGCTGATTATGCGCATGCAAATGGATCAGATGCGGTTGGAGGGGAAGCGGAAACGACTGGTGCAGCGCATTGAAGGCAGCGCGGCAGCTGGGCAGGAGAAGATGGAGGTTTAGTGTTCGCAACATTTGGAAAAGTCTAGGAAAAGTGATTTACCATGCATAGAGGCGGGATATTCATTCAGCATAGCAGATAACCTAATATGACTTATGTTTAATGATCACCAACACAACGAATCAACCCAAACCACTCACAGACTTGACAGACTTGACTTAATCCGGCCTCAAGATCCTCCGCTCGACCTCCAACGCTTCCCTCAAAACCCTTTCATACTCGCCCAGCTCAACCACACCCGCTGAGAAGACCATCACCGCCTCCACATACACCGGACTCGACATCCCCAGCTTGCGGAGGGTATCATGGCCATCGCCGTCCGAGCCCAAGCCCCAGCTCCTCACATAGCCCACGACATTGACCCAAGCCCCAACACGCAGTTCCTCCGCCGTCACAGATTCTAGAACCGCGCTGACGTCGACGGCCACAGAGGCGCGTTCTGGTTCTGCGCTGGTGGGAGATCTACGGCGGGGATAGTCGTGTTCTAGGATTAGGTGGCCTGTGGGGATGTGGTATGTTCTCACGCTGTAGCGTATCAGCTATTACAGAGTACAATAGACATGTGTATAGCCTAGAGGAGACTAAGTCGAGGCAACGTATAGTTGAGACGCACCAACCGAGAAAGCGAACTTTGGAGCCTGTCGGGAGAGAAGAGAGGTCGGAGAGAAAGGCTCGCGTGGAGGGAAGAGGGCCGTTCATCCCTTGGTCTTACAGCAGGACATTCTCACTATATCACTATAGTAGAGGTATGATCGGGATAAATTGAAACAATGGGAAAGTTGATCTCCTCTGAAGGGGATATGGAGATACCACGTGACTGCCCACCTCCGATAGGCTTAGCGCGTATGTCATAGGATCTTCCGCCGTGACGAGGGGAATCATATCATCTCGCCCTCTGCTCTCTGCCTAGCAATTACCTTACGCATGCTTGTTATCGCCCTGTTGGCTGCAACCAGGCAACGGCCATTTTAGTTTCATTTGTATTTCCCATTACTAGATAACCCTATCGTGGAGTCGATATCTACATCTCTCGTACGCTCGCTCTTCCGTCAACCCCTCCTCTTCTGGCTGTTGTCTGCCTCCACCGCCTTCGACCGCTTTCCAGACGTATCAAGGCCGACGATAAGCCTCAGCTGAGGGTATTTCGCTCAAACCATACGACCATACTACATAATTCTCAAACAGTTGAAAAACGCCTACAGTCATAATGTGGTCCTGGTTTGGCGGTGCCGCCGCTCAGAAGCGCAAGGATGCGCCCAAGAACGCGATCCTCCTGCTCCGAGAGCAGCTGGACATGCTGCAGAAGAGAGAAAAGCATCTGGAGCATCTGATGGAGGAACAAGATGCGGTGGCTCGGAGGAACATCACAACAAATAAGAACGGTACGATTGCCTGGTTTTGTTCTTGTCAGCGAACACAATATTGACTGTCTGCAGCTGCCAAAGCCGCTCTGCGAAGGAAAAAGGTCCACGAGAAGAACCTCGAACAGACAACCGCGCAGATCGCCCAGCTCGAACAGCAGATATATTCCATCGAAGCGGCGAATATCAACCAGGAGACCCTGAACGCGATGAAGGCGGCCGGCGCTGCCATGACACAGATCCATGGCTCGATGACGATCGACAAGGTCGATGAGACGATGTATGTTTTTGCCATATGCCATAGACGCCAGGCAGATCAGGCAGATGCTGACAGAATAGGGACCAACTCCGGGAACAACACCAACTCAGCGAGGAAATCGCACAGGCCATCACGAACAACCCTCTGGGCGAACAGCCCGACGAGACCGAACTGGAGGCGGAACTTGAGGGTCTCGAGCAGGAGGTCATGGACGAGCGCATGCTCAAGACCGGATCGGTGCCCGTCGCCGATCTCAACCGGTTACCTGCCGCGGGCAACAGAGAGCGTAAGCACCCCCAGTCGGTTTTCACCGTGCACAGCTAACATGCTACCAGTCGAATCCAAAACAAAGCAGGCGGAAGAGGAAGACGAGGAGGCAGAACTGGAGAAGCTGCGCGCCGAGATGGCCATGGGCTGAACCTGAGCATTCCATCTGTCTCTATCTCCCCACCTTCCGTTCCTCCTCCTCACCTCCTCTTAGCAGTCATGCATATACCTGAATGGACTGGAGTTTGCGTTATTCTCCCCCGCTTCGCTTCTGTTACTTTTCCTTTCGAGCTATCCAGTCGGCGTAATTCGGTTTGCTTTGAGCTACGCTTTTCTACCTACCTACCTACCTACTACCTGTCATATTAACGTCTTCCCCGATGGCTGAACGAACTCTATGTCCTTTTGGTTAGCATCTCATTTGTCTACCCGGTCGATCCAGGATTGAATCTGTTCTAGTACACCGTTAGGTAATGGTCTCGCGCATAGATACAATACACCTGCACCTGCAACTTAACTGCAACTGAATTCCAAGGAATGATCTACGAGGCGAGGCTAATATCCATATCAGAGGAATAGAATTTCTATCTCACGAGTGAAGTGATCGATTACACCCGGACCCTAAGAAAGATAGATTAGGCATTTAATACACATAACGTAAAATGAAAAAAAGAAAAAAAAAAGCACCTTTTGTTCTCCTTCCGTAAGAAATACAAAACCCTGCCCTGCCCATGCCAGATACGATTGCGATGTGATAACACAGAAAATGAGGAGGATGATGATGAAGATGACGAAGGGAACGGAACTACGGAAACCAGGCATAACTCTTCAGCGGCGTCGTGCGTTGCCCGTCGATGGCCTCGCTGCGCCATTTCGACTTCCATTCCCACTCGCGGGCGGCGGCCTCGACGAGCGCGTCCTTGCACTCTGGCGGGAGCTCCGCGAGGATCTCTGGGCCGACGAACTCCGGGTGCAGGGAGTCGGCGGTGCTGATGAGGCCGTTGCTGCCGAGATCGTGCACGTCGCCGTCTGGACCGGGAATGCCCATATTGGAGTAGGGGGGCGTTTCGAAGACGGTGTCCTGGATTGCGAACCGGCGGGAGAGTGTCGGGGGGATCGTGGAGAAGACGGTTGGGGGCTCGGTGTCGGTGGGCTCTTCGGTGATGTGGTCGGCGGTTGGTTCGGCTTCGTCTGTCCCGTTCGTGAGGCTCAGTGTGGATAATCCCTTAGCGAGTCTGGCGGCGATTCGCGGGTCGGGGGGAGGAACACGCTCCCAGCGGGCGTGCGATGGCTGCATGATCTTGGGATAGTGGATGGCGTTGGTGTGGATGTCGTAGACACCTTCGAGATTCGCGCGGCGCGCGTTTAGGATAAGCGAGTTGAAGGAACTGGTAGAGAGTCAGTGGTTTACTTTGGCAAAGAGAAGGGGGAGTGATGAGGGCATACCTAGCCTCCCGAGCATGCTCAAGCATCCAGTTATCGCCAGTCACAGTCACCCTGCGTTTTTTCGAGTCGACAGCTTTGCCGGCGGGTAGCGGAAGAGCCGGGGCGTTGGTGTGGTAGACGCTGCTGGCTCCGTGCCACGCCACGTACTGGTTCCTGTTGTACGGCTCGCCTGGGGCCGGTAGCTTGTCTTCTGGGACGGCAAGCTCGCCCTCGACATCCCCACGCTCCCTCGCGGCCTGGGCGTGGTAGTCGTCGATGATCTTTCGTCCACCGACAATGATCTTGGCACCGAATTCTCGAAACACCGACCGAGCCGTCACGACACCGATGGCACGCCCCTTATAAGAGTGAGGGATAATCTCTCGCTCGATGAGATCGCGTTTAGCCTCGTCGTCGATGATGATCTTGTACAGAAGTTTGTGTTTCTGGAAGAAGAGATACGAGTCCCTGAACCCAATGCAGCGTGCCGGTTCTGTCGACAACATGTAAAGCCGATCTCCGCGGTTGAGAATGGTAAACGTCCGGACCCGGTACTCGCGGCCGTCCTTGAGCACTCCGTTCTTGTCGACCTTGGTCTCGCCCTCTGGGTCGGGCGGAAGCGCCACCTCATCGTCGATGACATCCATCATGTTCCCTTCCTTGTCGATCGGCACCTGCGTGACATGCGATGGGCCTCGATTGCGCGCCCATCTTCCACCACTAGCCGCAGGGCGACCTCGTCGTCGCTTCGCCGGTGTGCCCGAATGCGCTGGCGGCGGCGCACTGCCGTCCTGCAAATCCCAGTCTGGAGGACGATTCTTGGGCGGGCGACCTGGACGACGTTTCCGGGGAATCGCTGGACGGCCAAGGCTTTGCGTGGGAGTGTCTGGTCGCGACACGGGGTTTGATTCCTGAGCGGTGGATTCTGGAGCGGGTGTGGCTGGTGCTGCTGGTGGTTTCTCTTCCTCCTGGGGTTGTTCTGGTTGAGGTTCGACGTCGGACTCTTTTTCTGACGGCTCGCCGGGGTCCTCAACCGGTGAAGATTCGCGTGATGGAGGCGCGTCTGCCATTTCTTCGTCCGATGCGTCGGGGAGCGGCGGCGGTACATTTTCTATAGACGGCCGGTTAGTACCTGGATTCGCGCGGCAATTGTTTTGAGCAGAAGAACAGGGAATGAAGAAAATAAGGATAGGCAAGCATACTCATTGATTTGGCAGCTGCCTGCGCAGCCGCTCTTAACTTCCTCGCCATCCTAGATTAGTGACGACGTGCAATGCAATGAAGCTTGAGATGGTCCGATGCTGGGAACGGGTCTATCCCAGGGACAGCCTTACTGGGATCCATTGCGACTTGCGAGCTGTGCGGAGTTTCTTTCTTCCGGATACCGCGCCGCGACGGCCGCGTTTGTCTGCCTCAGGCTGAAGTTCTGAACGTCGGCCTTGCCACGTGTGATCCATACCTAGTGTAAAGCCCTAAGCCCTAGCTTGCTTGGCATTATTACTCCGTTGATTTAACTATTAATAATTGCTCGGGATCCTCCCGCCCGATGATGTCATTCACCGCGATAACCGTTCGCCCTTGATGCCTAAGGCAAGGCTGTCGAATCCATGCCCGGATCTCGTCGATCAGTCTCGTACCTTATGTTAACAGCTTACAGGAGGCCTTGACACGTCGTACTTGGTATCAACGTTGCCGTCATCTTGCTTGGGCAGGCATTCCTCTTTGCATCTATTTGCTTCAACCATTTTCGTCACTGAAAGCAACTAGAGCGGCTATTCCCTTCTCAACATCGAATATTCAACTTTAAGCAACTAACCAATGATTCGTGGGTATTACCGGAGCTCTGCATGCCGCAGATCCCTTACACGACAGAACTGCAGCTTGCAGATGACCTGCCTGTTGACCGAGTACAAGTAGCTAGCTCTGATGCACGATCCTCCTATCGAGGGGGAAGCTTCCTTGGTCGATGTTCTCAACGAGGCAATTATTGGCAGTGAACATTCCGCGGCGGGGGTGGACCAAGCCACTTTTAGGATTTCTTTTCCTGCGAGTTGTGGTAGGTGGCTGCAGCCTGCATCGATGCATAGACGGGAATGAGGGATATATGCCACGGAGTATAGGGAGGGGAGCTAGATCGGAATCTGTCGCTTGGGCTTGTACTTTGACGTCAAGTTGCATACAGCTCAGGAATGTTTTGTAATACAAAGGTACTGGTCAATAGCAAGCTCAAGGTTGAGCACGATATGAGCGGGTGATCTCTCGTCAACCGGATAATGCACATGCAGACGGCAGCTGCTCCGGCATGGTGTAACAGCTTGGAAGCATAGTTTTATACAGAGTCTGGATTACCTGCTGAAGACTGAACAGCAGCCCTGAACAGGTGACGGGCAGATGTAAGGGAAACATTGCCTTGGGTGGCCCAAAGTGAAATATCAAGTTTTAAATTTCACCAGCCTAGTTTAATGTATGGTTTTCCAACAGAAAGAATGAGCTCTGTGCATATCTAGTTAAAAAGAATCTGGTCGCCGCTGGACCAGGGTGCCATGAGAGTGATAGTCTGCTGTTGAGTAACCACACCCGCAGGGCTGCGTATGGTCTTAGAAGACGGATATCCCGTGCGCAGTCCTGTAGGGAGGTGAGCATAAGTTGATTGTGTAACCGTCAGCTTGACTGAGCTGAGATCAGCCGAATATTACTGAGAGATTGATACCAATGTTGAGAGCTCTCAGGATCGAGAAGGTGGCGGGGTGACTTGTTATCAAACCCCGCCATGATGGATCTACAGATGTCCACTTTGGAGACATGAACGGACGAACAATGCGAGTTGCTCGAGTGACGAGACTGCAGCTAAAATTGTCCTTTATCTCAGCTAACAACGACAGCCACTCCTCGGATATACCCCGCCATTGAGTTGGTAAAGGAGGGGTTCGCGAGTGGCGTGTAGTGCTATTGTAGATATCGTGAGGGAGAGGGGACAGAGGAGAAAGAGGAGAGATTGGACGAATTGATAAGAGACGATATCGACTGTATTTGGACGCTTTTTACAAGTGGCAGATTCAGGTACCTGTCGGCTCAAAGGAAGGCTTCAAGGCAAACCTTCATAGTTGCCTTGAAACTTTGGAAACTGTGCATGGCGGAGGAAGACGAAAATAGGATCGACTACAGTAGTGGCGGCGATGTCCGCGAAACTTGCATCTATCAAAATAACATATCCCGAGAGCCATCAGCCTGTCACCGACATGTTAATTCAGGTCAGGCCCCTGTGGCTGCTGACCCCTAGGGATGAACCATAACTTGACAGTATCAAGTATGGATCAGGTTGAGTCCAAGACTCTCCTGTCCTGTGGTTCGGTCAAATAGAAAGGCAGTCATTCGCTCATGGGATCTCCACCCGGTGAGGCCTCATTTTCCAGTACCTAAGTATGATCTTCTCCTGATCTTCCTAAGACCACCACAAGCTGACGGTGTGAATTCCAAGTATCTGAACAAGACCAGATACTGACTACTGACTCAAGTAGAAGATCATCATCAGATCTTCATAATAGTTCCTACTAGATAGATTTGTATGAATTTCTATGCATAGGATATGGCCTTGTTCCCATCACTAATGACATACACAATGTTTTTGTAACATGTAGGTAATGCTCCTGTTTATTCTTGCCATCTCAAGTGCAGTTCACAATTTCTATGACTACATAACCCACAAGTATCTACAAGTCTCCCCGGTTACCATCCAGGATCTGTGATTTGCATCTGGAATTAGATCCCTCGTGCAGTCTGTCTCACATAATTTTCCTTCAGCCGCTGCGGATGACTGATTGAATTAGACGGTGACTTCGGAGTTCAGCGTTTAAGTTCCTACGCCACCCGTCAAACGGTGATACTATTAAAGAACAATAATCACTCATAATCTCCTCAGCCTCCGCCATCAACTTCTCAGTCCCAGACTGTTTCTTAATGTCAAACAAGTCTCAAGTCTTCTGTGGTGGCCCATCTGGTTATCTGAGTAATGCTGTTCCTCGATCTGATTCGAACACAGTGAAATCACCCAACCCACCAGGTCCCATACTTTTTGACCCCATTCCCAATCAATCAGGAGCCTTTCCGATCCTTTCCTCATAAGAAGAATCGAAACCACAAAACATGTCTCCTTTGAGTCTCTGAGCAACTATCCTTTTTCTTCTTCCTCCTCCTCCTCCTCGTCTTAAATTTTTACCGACTTTCGATCTCACCAAAGAGAACAACAAATAACCTCATGCACCGGCTGTAACCTGCTTTGGTGCTCCCCGCTACCCGATCGGATCCATCGTCCTTCCCGCAAACTTCCTTAGCTCGTCATTGCCCAGCGGCTTCGTCACAGTCTTTTTTTGTCGACTCCGCTACACACAACCTCCTCCTCAATCTATCTCAGCCACGTTCTTCGCCTCCTACCCCACCCTTTCGATTCAGTCGAGTCGAGTCGCATCAATTCTTCTTCCTTTCTCCTCGCTTTCAGGACTCGAATGGAATCTCAATGATGGCTACTGCTCAGAGCGGAACAGATTTGCATGGAGATGGGGATTTGGTAAAGCGGCCGGTATCGCGGAAGTAAGTAATATATGCTTTATTTTCTTGCTGCTGTCTCGTCTCCCCGTATATAAATTCGACATGGGAAGGGAAGAATCGGATGGTCCTGAACTTGGGATTCGAACAAGCAATGTGCAAGAAAAGAAAATGGACAAGAGCCCCCACACTGTTTCGTCGCACCCCCATTCTGTCGGCCTCAGGCTTGCTCATACTGGAACCTGTCGCAAGACTTTTGAACAGCAACAGAGCTTCCTGCTGGACTGTTGCTAGTTACGCCATCGTCACATGCTTTTTTTACTCTCAAACTCGATGTTCTTGACAACTTCTGGTGCGCGGCTTCTAACTGTCTATAGCAACCACTCGCAGGACGACGATAACCAAGATACAATTGGTTCCAATCGGTCAACACCTTCTGGCATTGCAACTCCCAAACCAGATCTCTCAGACAAACGTCAACCATCCATCATGCACAGTTATTTCCAGGTTGGTTCCTCCTCTAGTGATGACAACCGCCCTGCCAATTCATGGCTTCCTTCTGAGACTCGTGCTTTCACCGACGGTATGCAGCCGGGTGCACATGCCACAGATACTGGGGATGGTCAAGGCTCTGGACATAATTCCTCTTCTGCGGGATCCTTTGTCATGATGGAGCGCGACGAGGCTTCAGACATGAATGCCTCTTCGGTTTCCGCAGACAAGAAGTTTAATACGCAAGAAATCTCACCGGGGTCTCTGCCTCCTACGAATTTGCCCACTCCCCCTTATTCCTCCGCCTGTTCCCTTTTGCAGAAAGAGTCGGAGGAACCCCAACTGGCATCTTCGGCCCCCGAGAAGGGCATGAGTTCTATTTTCTCTGCTTTGAAGAGCTATCTTGCTCCGTCCACAGCCACCTCTCCATCTGAATCTCAAGCACGCCGTCATACCTCCCATCCAGTCTCTAGCATCTCCGACGACCCAGTCCTTGCCTCTCACTTCTCCAACCCTTCCCTTCCTGCTTCTGCAGATGCGTTGGATCTGCCGGAAGCTCCCCTACTCGATCATGAGAAACCACATCTCTCCCCATCATCTGAGAACCTCGCGAAGCTAACTGGAAACGTGTCTGATCTTTCTTATCCAAAGAACACACCTCCTCTCACCCCTCGCGCCATGTCTAACGAAGGGTCCGAAAGTGATAAGAACCCGCCTGTCACATCATCATCTTCATTGCCCCCTTCCTCCGTGCAGCCACAGTCCGACGAGATGACTACGTCCGCCGACGAGATCGCCGGCAAACTCAACGATGCGTTTCCTTCCCCGTCAGAGACCCCGAAGGCGGAGCAACAGTCTGGCCCTTCTGTCGGCCCCCTTAAGGGAAAACTCTACGTCAAGATTACTGAGGCCCGCGGTCTCAGGCCAGGCTTTGATCCGTACGTGGTATGTGTGTTTGAGTGGAACGAGGTCATCTCCAAGAGTGCCCAGGATGAGGAGGAAGCGTCCATCGAGCGCCGAGAGAAAGAAAAGGAGAGATCCGAACGCGAGGCGGGGCGGCCGATGGCGATTCCGATGAAGAGCCGCCAGAGCAGCAACAACAGTGCACTTGAGGGTCACGATTTCAGAGGGAAATCGCCCGTCACGGATCCGCATTGGAATCACGAGGCGACTTTGTATGTTTTTCTCGCCCGGAAGCTTGTGTTCCTTGCTAACCAGACTAGTGACGTTCTTGGCGAAGAGTCGGAGATTGATGTTTCGGTATATGATCGCAACAACCAGGAAGCGTTCCTTGGCCACGTACGGCTGTCCCTGAACCTCAAGGAGGACCACAGTCGGCTGGAGGGCTGGTTCCCATTGTCGGCGCGCGGAGCTGGCGACTCTCAGATCTCCGGCGAAATCCACCTGGAGATGCTCTTCGAGAAGACCGAAAAGAAGCAGGTGGGACCAAATGACTTTCAGATTCTGAAGCTTATCGGCAAGGGGACATTTGGACAGGTGTATCAGGTCATGAAGAAGGATACGCACCGGATCTACGCTATGAAGGTTCTGTCGAAGAAGGTGATCATTCAGAAGAAAGAGGTCGCTCATACGTTAGGCGAACGCAATATCCTGGTTCGGACTGCCATGGCGGCTTCTCCGTTCATTGTTGGCCTCAAATTCTCCTTCCAAACCCCCACCGATCTGTATCTTGTGACAGATTACATGTCAGGTGGTGAGCTGTTCTGGCACCTCCAAAAAGAAGGGCGCTTCCAGGAGGCACGGGCCAAGTTTTACATTGCCGAGTTGATTCTAGCTCTCCAACACCTGCACGACCACGATATTGTTTATCGTGACCTGAAACCCGAAAACATCCTGCTCGACGCCAACGGGCATATCGCCCTGTGCGACTTTGGTCTGTCCAAAGCCAACCTCACGCAGAACGATACCACCAACACATTCTGCGGAACCACCGAATATCTTGCTCCCGAGGTCTTGCTTGATGAGCAAGGGTACACGAAGATGGTCGACTTTTGGTCGCTTGGCGTCCTGGTCTTCGAAATGTGCTGCGGGTGGAGCCCGTTCTACGCGGAGGATACCCAGCAGATGTACAAGAACATCGCGTTCGGCAAGGTCCGCTTCCCTCGGGACGCACTCAGCACGGAGGGTAGGAATTTCGTCAAGGGCTTGCTGAACCGAAACCCCAAGCACCGCCTGGGCGCCAAGGGAGACGCGAAGGAGCTGATGGCGCACCCATTCTTCCATGACATCGACTGGGAGGCGCTCGCCCGCAAGGATGTCATCCCGCCCTTCAAGCCCAAGCTCAAGTCTGACACCGACACGTCCAACTTTGATCCCGAGTTCACCAACGCTCTTGACAACAGTGCCTCGCTCAACGATCGCGCCGCTGCCTTGGCTAACGGATTCATGCCCGCCTCGACGCCCCTGTCGCCAGGAATGCAGGCCAACTTCAAAGGCTTTACCTTTGTCAATGAGAACTCGATCGATCACCACATGAAGCACGACCCGAGCGACCACATGGACGAGGATCCGGAGACGTGGCAGCGGTCACACCACCACGGCAACTCCACCGACCAGCGCATGAGTGGCATCCACAAGAGCAATGACGGCGGCGAGCCGGGCATCTTCAACGTTGATGATAATTTTGATATGTGATAACGTCCTCAAGATGCATGACTCTGGAGTTTTTTATTTCTTTCCGACTTTTGCATATACTACCTTGTTTCCGTTTTTGTACATGCCATCAATCCGTGGGGTGTTTCAAAACCTGGTGCTCCTTTTGTTGACTCTATTACAAGTGATATGATCAAACTTTGGCTCCATCTACGACGACCTTGTGGACGAGACCTTGTGGACGAGCATAATGATCTTCCGCCGTCGACCGGCTTTCATAAGCTTGATGGCCCAAGGGGCTTTGCTTTCTCCTTTTTCCCGTTATCTGTCAACTTTACAGACCATCCGGATAGATGGGTTAGATATCCATTTGAGCCAGGCTACATTCTGCAAATGCTTTTTTCCTGGAGGGTTAATTGGCTACTGCTTTGATCTTTACGACAGAAACCGCGACGGAGATTCCACACATCAGATTGGCTTGCTTGCTTCCTTTGTGAGGCCGCCCTGAATGTGTTGCTGTCATGTGTTTGAGATGGCTCGAGTTCAGATAGCCAGTTAGCTGAATGAATATGACCCAGCAATCGCTGGTATTGAATGACCACCTGTTTAGTAGGCTCGTGTGACAGATAGAATACAAGCAAATTGGCCCTACTAAACAATCAAGTCCCCGATATTATTCTTCGTCCTGATCAAATTTCAGTGCCAACCTTCCCGATCCGATGATGACGGTTGTACTGGCAACATCAACAGCACTCTGCTCATCCAGAGAGGTGGCAGGAGGCGATATGATGAGTCTAGGCTAGATTAATCCAATGCAGCACTTAGCTGATAACTCATGTCCACAGCAGCGACCTCCATGCGCCTGGAGGTAGAAAAAGAGTGAGACAAAGCAACATAATCACTCATTCTGCATGTATCCCTCCATCTTCTTAATGCAGCACTTGACTGATAACTCATAAGGCTAAAGACAAATTATGTCCACAGCAGCAACCTCCATGGGCCTGGAAGTAGGAAAGTGAGACAAAGCAACATGATCACTCATTTTGCATGTATCCCTCCATCTTCATTCCTATGATGTCCTTCTTCTTTGCTTCATCACGTTGCTGAAGCATTGCAAAAGGCAGCAAGGGAACAGAAGACGTCATATCTCGTCAAGGGCCTTTTTTATGGCTTTCGCAACTCGCTCAGCACCGGCCATGTCCTCCTTATTTTCTTCAAGGAGCCTGTCGATTGCTTTGGTTGTGTTGGTAAGGGGGGTTTGTATCGACAGTTTCTGGAGGATGGAGTCCAGGTTTACGACGGCCCGCAAGTTCCCTGAGGCGGTCCTGGTGCTTTCTCTCGGCCTGTTACACCGTCGGAGATAAGGTGTATGGCTGTATTGACGCAATCCTCTGTCCTACCTAGCCTTACCCTCGTCGGTATATCGTCTTCTTTTCATGTAATTCAGCAGCATGTCTTGAGAGAGAAGGTCTGCGTCTGCACGTGGAAGCCGGTAGCGATCCCACATCCTCTTGCTCGTCGTCTGAACCCTCACACTCCAGAGCAGTCAATGATCTGACAAGGTCAAATCCCAAATCGGGATCATAGTCCTCCTCGTGCATGTTGGTGGCTCCACTCAGGGCTAGCACCCGGTTCAAAATCCACTGCAGCTCCAGGATCTTCTTTGAAGGAAGAGGGTATGCGTCTGGATCCTCAGTTTTGAAGATAATGTCATGTCCCGAGATGATCATCTTTTCTGTATCGCAGTCCCAGAGCTTGGAATTCATGGGGCCGCCGAGAAGGTCGTAAGAAAAGTCTGGAACCTCATCTATAGAGATCCTCTTCTGATATTCATGATGTTTGCACCAGAAAAACTTTGCAGTTAGGGACTTGCCATCTTCTGCCAGTTCCAATGGCTGTATTGCGAATCTTCCTTTTCCCCAAAGGCCTTGCACATTGGAGCAGAGCCCTGCCTAATAGCTCACTCTCCTCTGCAGTAAGAGGTCCAAGAGATCACGGTGCGAGAGATCCTGACTTTCCTGCAAACAGTAAATTCAAGAGACCATGGTTGGTTGGACCATGGAGGAAGACTATACTTGATGAATTCGGCCAAACCGGCCACGTCTCGCGGATAGCCCAGTAGCACGGATGGTGTTGTATTTAATGCCGCCTCTGCGAAATCAACCACGAGCTCAGTCCGCTGCTGAGCTTGAACCGAGTTTCGTATTCCGGGTCCTCTGCGGGATTCTATGGGAATGGGCTTCCCGCTTCCCATTACCATCCAACGGAGGGTGCCAGTGCTGGCGGGTATTATAAATGGTCCCCCATACTAGTTTCTCATATGGCTGCCGTTCGACAAGGTCCTAAGGAGTTGCATATCAAGCTCATCTGTGAGGAAGTTTCGTAGCTCCTGCAACCTCTGGTATGTGTCCGTAGTCGGTCTGGTCGCATTGGATCCGGTGCGTTCTGGTTTTCTTGCATTCCCAGCTGCTGATATGTTTCCGCTCCCCAGTTGGAAGTGATGGCTCTGTCCTTAGGTCTGTCGAATGTCCATTGCGCGATAGTCATCTCTGGCCTCGACCATTACTTTCATCCCCGTGTTCAACTGACCACGAAGCCCTCCCACTTAGCTTTCAATCTTCTGCAATGTGTGTCTGCTCAGCGGCCTCAAGTCGTTATATGCCTTGGCCCTTGATACCCTCATCTGGAAAATGACGTCCACTCCCTCCTGCCGCTGCTCCAAAGCTATCATCAACCAGACCGGCCATAACATTGTGGCCATAAAGCATATCATGGAATGATCAGGGTGGTGATTTTGCAGGTATTTGAGCACTCGCAGCTCCCAATTCCTCCAGGCAGAACCGGATAGTCTGTCTTCGTATTGTTGGGCCCTAAGAAATTTCCTATCCAATGCCACGCCGTATACTTCTCCCTTCTGGGGGTCCTGGTTCCTGCACAATTAATTAGTTATATCTCTTGCAGACGTGATGCTCAGTAAGTGGAGGTAATACTTTAGGAGCACTAGAAATGGGTATGTCTCCCCACACGCCCCAAAGACCCAAACTTACTCCCCTCTCTGAGGCCATATCGCAAAATTGACGGGGAATAATTGTAACCCCAGCCAGACAATTTGAACACTGTGGTTAATGCGCCAGTTTTTCATCTTCTACTGGAATCCAGCCATTCAGTCCTTGCCGTCTGCATATAGTGGTTCAGCATATCCCGGGCGATCCGACAGCGGTCGAGGTGCGTGCGGGCATTGGGATCGAAATAGCAGTCAGTATGCTTAATCGCTCGCCCTTCTGCATCGATGATGTCGTAGCAGTTGGCAAGTGTAGGAGTTAGGACGAATGCGTAGAAAGGCCTCGGTGTTCATGTTTGTGATGTTGAAGGTCCCACTCGTTGTGGGCTCGAAACTCTTGGCCTTTGCAATTTTTATCCTGAGCAGAGGAAGTAGCATTTGTTCTTTCAACTCGAGTGTGCTCATCCTGGGCAAGGATGAGTGCATCCTGTGCTGCGCATTGCTGTCTTGCTAGAGACCCAGTGCTTGAGTCTGACAGGACTTGCAGTGTTTCGAACGCTTTTCGGGCTGAAAGGGCGCTGGTTTTTGGGGTGGTCTCCATCTCCTTGATGCATGTAACGAGTTGGCGATAGGCGACGTCGACCTCTTTGGCCATTCTCTTTACAAACAGGGATGGGGGAACAGTTTAATGCAAGAACGTCGGCATGTAAAAGGATCTGGTCTGCAAGCGCATTTGATCCGATCCGCATGCATGGTTCACAGATAGGGCTGGCCCTTCAAGATCTCACATGATGGTACAAGCCACTGCTGAGGTATGTAGAAGCAGCGGCGAGGAAATTGTCCCAATCCCACCACTCGGGTGGTCTATCTAGAGTGACACTGTTGACACCATGCAGAGATATACCGGGTAACCCGACAGTCCGATGCGACATGTAATCAAGGGCCAGCATCTGCCCTCATTGCAATCAGATTATTGTCCAGCAAGTGCTTCCAATGAACTAAGATTTCTGGAGGCACCTTTGCCTTGCTTTCGTCATCGATCGGTTGTTATCGATTATTGGGCGTTCGCAACCCGCAATGAGACATGCACGTGCGCGCGTCAGAGCGACATTAGCACAGCAATTATCAGAGGCGAAGCCCAAGTCACTCAGTTCTCCGGAGGTAACAACCCAGTCAACGATGACGATATCGGCTTGGTTGGAAAAAAGAAATGCATTTAGCATGGTGAAAAACGAATAAGGAAAACGCCATCTATTAGTAAAGCAAGACTCGCTGATCCGCCGCAGCGTTTCGATTTCGGGGCATGGTAAAGTCGACGGAGTCGAAGGGGCTTGTAGAACGTGTTCAACAAAGAAAGGTGTGTCGTAGCCCGAACCAGCAAGTGGCCGTCGAAAGGAATATCAGCGAGATCTGGTAAAACAGCTTGCAAAAGGTAAAGCCGTAAAGAGAAAACGGATGAGGTAAACGGACACCGTAGTCGACGTTTTTTGTGTAGATAAGCAACGATGTCGTGAAACCGTAAACGACCGGAAATCGATCACGCGGGAATGCAAGTGCATGGCAAAAGAGTCGTAAAACCGATCGCTCGAACACGGAATGCAGTAGGTCAGAAGAAATCAGGATGGATCGCTTCCCGTAGCGTTGACCTCAGACAGCGCCTGTATAACGTACTGGTTTGTCTTCGCGGAGATGGGCCATTTGTGCAGTGACTTTGCTGAAACCTGACGAGACGCGTCGTAACCATGTCCTCCCAAGCAATGTCGAGTTTGCGCGAAGGTTGAGCATTGCATCAATGTAATAATTGCTGTATGATCGACAATCGCTCGTTCGTCGTGAGACTTGCGCAATCCACTGAAACCCTAGCCAAGATGAAAAAAGAGTCAACCTCCTGAGGCGATCCATATTCCAGCGGTACTTGGTTGTGTCGTTCTTGTCCTGGGTCATAACACGCCGGCGGTATCTGATCTCCCTTTCAGCAACTACTCAATCAGTTAGAAGTATGAAGATAGTGGACTGGGAACTCCTACTTACAAAACCCCTCTTGTGCTGGCTTCCCATGACAGCCTCCCATATGTGACTTCTTCACCATCGTCCAGCTTGCTGGTGATCAGCTTCCGCTTGTCTCTTTCATAAAGTGAATCACCTGGGCAGATAGCCCAGGGTCATTCAGCAGGCTTGCAAGTGACTCTTCCGGCGGCCGGGCCATGACTGTATGTCAGACTGATGATCTCGCAAGTACGATGATGAATGATGGAACTCACCCTCCGGATATACCACAGTCTTCGCATACATACGAGCGTCTACTCACCTTTTTTTTTTCTTTTTGTCCTCCCCTTTCCCTCACGACGGAACAAGCCTCTAGTTAGTTGGCCCGTCGCCCCCGTCCCCTATGCTTGAAGTACCTTAACCTTGGCCTTGAGAGAATTTTTGCGGGGGCGCCGTCTGGGATCGCTGAACGCTAACGTCCAAACCTCATATTCCTCTCGTGTTCCGTCGAGAGGGAAGGGGAGGACATGCGACGTTGAGTAAGCTTGGCAGTCTCAGGTCGATATCTCTGCATCAACCAAGCAATAATCTGTGCCGCCTCTTGGAACCGGACCGTTGGCATAGCCTCCTTACGAGGTATAGCCTTGCACTCAATGAAGGAGATTACCCCCTGTAACTCCCCAGTAAGCTGCAGTAGAATATCCATTAAAGCAGATGTATAGGCTGTTTGGCTTAAGGGCTGGGCTCAACAGATGTAAATAGTGGGCGATGGGTAGGGTAGAGGTAAAGATTTTCAGAGAGGGGGAGACGGAGTAGAGCTCAGATGTTGCTAGCTTGCTGCAAAGAGAGAAGTTATATTCACTAAGCTTGAAGTATTGATTCTGAATATAGGCAGTGAATCCAGTAGATTCAGCAATAGAAGCGGGCAGTGAATGTAAGCTTTAAGAAAGGTACTGCGTTTGGATGACAAAGGTCTCTAACGTGCATGAAAGAGGTGATTTAATGCCGTAGACACTAAGACTCCCTGTTCTAGACGTTATATGACTGCCAGTCTGCCACTGGATGCTTGGGATTCCGCTTTTTCTGTCGATACCCACCAGCATCCAGCCAAATATACTCCTGTCGTCGAAACACCAAGCAGCCCTAATGTCCTACAAACAACGCTGTGTCTTTCAAAGCTGATTCGATACTCAACGCAGGCCAGCAAGCAGATTTAGTTTGTTGGCTAGAACTCTTAGTAGTTTGACAAACAAATCTCTAATTCCTCCTGTATACAAACAACTAGGTCTATCTTGGAGTTTTGTTTGTGGATGTGGAAATGCTACCAACTCTAGTGAACGAAGATAGCTTGTTCAGAAGATAACTCTCTAACATCCTTTGTCGTCTTCCTTTCTTTCTGTCATATCCTAAAGGTTGATTGTCTAAGACAGTTTCTACTGCAAGAATAACTACGCATCTTCTAGTTCATCTTGTAGAGTCAGTGTAACAGAGCTCATCCTTGTCTTCTATCAGAACCGTCTAAGGCTTACTGCAGTATTGGCTTAGAGCTTGAGATGGTCGTAATAAAAGGGTTGCGTAGTCAGACACCCTATATTAGATACGATGTCCACGAACTTGCAGATGTAGCCAGTAGCAGTAGAAAGCAATCTACTTTGACCGGTCTATTCCAGAGTAATTCAAGTTGAAGATGACACTCTTCCCACGCTTCAAATATCTAATGATTCCACTACAGACAATGGTAGACACTAAAATCCCATTTCCGAAGATTTGATGCTGACCAGGTTCTAGTAGGCGTGTCGAGAAGCCCGTCGGTGGTGCAGCAGGGCTGGAAGCATGCATCCACTGCTGCAGTTTCTGTACTGAAACTTTGAAGTCACTGGACTACCATATCCTTTATGGCATGTATCTTCTTGCAGTATACTCTTCATTAACTTTACTTTGAAGTTTTATGTTGCTGTTAATCAACCTGTTTGATCAGTATGCCGTTCACCTCTCTGGAATAATAAGTTTATGTCTGATTCTTTCACCTTCTTTACTGATCTTACCAAGCAGTATTCCCATTTCTCAATGAGATGAGTGAATGTGGCTTCTGCTAAAGGGGATTGCTAGATGTGAGGCTAGTGAAGCGAGCGAGATAAAGGTATATAAACCCCTAAGCAATCTGCATCTCTTTTGTCTCCATTACCAACTGTCTCATACTTCAATGAGGATGAGGAGCAAATAGCCTATACATGGGCTTCTGGATCTTCCTGTTATCTTTGACACCCGCCAGGCATCTCCCCCTTTGCCTCTATGGCTGCGTGCTCAATGCAACCGTTGCAGCAGAATCAAGCACAATTTCCTTGGTACTTTCGGAAGTGACCAAGATTGCTTGGCCTGCCCAGATTCAAAACAAAAGGTATGTCTTCGGAGCTTCACATCAGACGGAAGGTATTGACTGTTCGTTAGTCTCTGGGTCGGTCTTTGGAATGGCACTTCTGCGAATTCAAGTCCAGAGGCTTCTCGAACCTTTCTCGCCATCCGAACGTCACTCGCTCCTGATGTCCATTACCATCCCCAGATCGACGCGGTGCCATTGAGGTGGCCGAGAGTTCGAGTTCATGTTTGGCCGCCCCCCTAACCCTCCACTGGAAAGAGACATCACGTTCACAAACGCCGAAGGATAATGTACCCCTTAGCGGGGGTTACGGAACACATCACGTCAATGAGTTTGCGAAGAGGATTTGCCCACGATCTGGTCAGGGTGCCTGATCTGCCGACGGAGAACTACGGCCTAGTTCGCACGGCCATGGGCCATGGCCGAAAATCGACCACAACTCAGCTGTATATCGGCGACCAAGACATTCCGTACAATAAGTTTATCAATCAAATTGCCGATCGTCCATCAAAAATTGACGCACCAGTCGGGTCATACACTACAGAAGGTATCCGTCTAAAAAAACAAGATGTCGACGAATATTGCCTGGCGAATGGGCTTGATCCAACCGACAATACCCAGCGAGAGAGAGTGTACTACGTCTTAGGAGACATCAAACTTCAAGAGTACCGCCAAAGGGCAACCGAGTCCCTAACATGCATTTCGGGTCTGCCATTGCAGATTCGCCGTTGAAAAGGTTTGTCTCCGGAACTCCACCTTCAGCCAAAATACGAACTGTTCATCAGTTTTGGGCAAGGCGAAGTCGCAACCCGAAGTGAGATTTCGAACTCAACACCGGGACTGAATGACCTTGAGATTCCCGGAGGTCCAGTGCAAGGACTGACGACTGCCCATCGTCTGTCACCCTTAACCAGGCTCATCCCGGCAATGCGGATAATGTCTGTTGATATCCAGCATCCAGCAAGGCTGCGTCGTGACCATAACATTCGGTTTGACCAGCTCATGGCGGAGGTAAAGCGGAGCGGCGCGCCTGACAAGGAGGCGCATCATGCCAGTGCCCCTGTCGTGACAGCCAGCAGATTGGTGGTAATTCGGCGCAGTTGGTAGAAACGCGGCGGCAATTCCGCACATTTACCCAGTGCCTTCTCAAGCAGAGATCATTGCTGAGCTAGCAGGCTGTCTGTACATCACGATAATGGACGCCACTGCCATGTTCTATCAATGGCCGGTTCATCCGGATTGTCAGTGGTTCACAGGGGTAATCACACACCGTGGACAAGAATACTCTCACGTCTGCCCGATGGGTTTCATCAACAGCGTACCACACGTACAACGGCAGGTCGATCTGATATTCAAACATATGCGGCATGCGGGGTCCTGATTACATGCCGCATCGGACTGTCGGGTATATCTCTGCAAGGTGTCGACAGTGTCCCAGCCAAGGGGTGGGATGATTTCCTTGCTGCAGTGCATAAGGCTGGTCTCATTCAGCATGGAACGGTTTACCTAATGGTCAACAGAGACAACAAGGATGAGGTGAAGCGATTTCAAGCTATCCTAACCAACTTCTACCAGATCAAGAATGGCGAAGCTGCTGATGAAGTTATTGAGAAATCTACTGAAACTTCCATTGGGCCGAGCATCCCAACTACCAGACTTGTTGTTCGAGGCTTTCCATGGTCTAAAACAGGTGAAGTGTGAACAGATCACGGAAATGTTCCCTCTTGAACATAGACCCGACCTGAGTCGGGAGCAGACGAAGGAGCAAGGCAAAGGCATTGGGGACCTTCCATACTCCATCCAAGGAGAGCCCCAAGTGGGAGGATTTTTACCTCAGATATGGCACCACCTACATCTTTGCCCAGACAAACGGACATCCCGGAGTTGCTGGAGCGATGCTCCGATATGTGACGCTGGTATTTTTCCAATGTTCTCAAGTTCCAATAGAAATACCGTGCTAATGTTATGTCTAGTTGTACCGAGATCAGTTCAAACGGTCTGGCGTTTCACACATAACATACCAGCATGGAACTGTACTAGGAAACTTGAACAATCTAGAGATTGCAAAACTCTGGAAGTCACAAGAGGTCATTATCTCCAATCAGATCCGCGAAAATGACCTTAAGATTTCCGGAGGAGCCGCTCAGGGACGGACCACAGCTGTCCTCATAAGCCTTGTGGCTGTTATTGCTGAGCTTATTAATATACCAGACATTGAGGGGCCTCATGCCCTCTACATCGCGGCCACCCATGAGCAAACGGTGAAGGCGCTTCAGATCATTACTACCTTGGCGAGAGATACCGGTCTTGCTGTTTGTTGCTTAACGAGTACAAACACAAATACAGACGTCAGAGGTACTGCCTGAGGCCAGACGGCGTTGATCCATAGGGCTATCTGCTAGGGTTCAGATACTTCTTCTCTTCTCTCTTTGAGATAGCCACGAATATTACGAGCTTCATTCTTCGTCATCGTCACTAACAGAGGACCCGGATTGTATGTCTCTGCGGGACAGCAATATCGTCGTCTCACCGGGGCTCATTGCTTGTAGAACACAAGCATTGCAGCTGGTATGAATCCCAAGGGAGGCAGGTGCGGATAGCGACATTTGAGCTTTCCCCAAACTGCTCTTTCCATGACTATTTACCCCAGAGGTCAATAACATCCGTTTCTGAAGATTTCTGACCTTCTTACCATCACAATTACTGACGCCATCACCATCACACAATCACAATCATCACCATCATCATCATCGTCATCATCATATCACAATGCCTTGGGACTGGGCCCAAAACGCTTATCACTGGTTTTCGGGATCAGGGGGGGATGGCAG
>JACBAD010001818.1:0-26858 GCA_014281905.1 Aspergillus hiratsukae | reverse complement strand
CCCCCCCCCTTGCTCTGCTTCCTTCTTTCCATCTCATACAAGCACAGACATCCCAAGCTTTCTTATCTTGACTCACTACTCTATTTCAACCGCTTCTTTTACTACAGCTATTATTTCTTTTCATTACCATCTTCATCATGGAGGACTATGAGTACATCAACAAACTTGAAGGCGGCCTTCGCCATCTTCGTGTCAATACTACTGACTAGGATCCCAAATACGTTGTTCCTGTTGAGACCGTTGCTCGCCCAAATCACAACCAGACTGGCAAGGAGATAGAAGTTCTGATGAACGCGTATCCTATCACCAAGTTCCCTACGCGCAACATCTACCAGTATGATGTAAGTATTTGCTGCCTCTGAATTGAATAAAGAGGATAATCACTGGAGCTGCACTTTGCTAACAAAGGCAAAGGTGCAAATCGGAAATGGTGTTGAAAAGAATGTTGTCATTAAGAAGGTCTGGAATTGCAATGCTCGCAAGTGCGCCTTGAAGCAGATCATCTTTGATGGCCAGAAGCTTGCCTGGTATGTATCAACACCATTCTGTCTCTGAGCAATGACTGATTAGCCATACACAGGTCCATGAACAACTACCCCAATGGTTTGAATGTGATGGTCGACCTTGATGCTGAACAGGGCCGTCCTGCTGGTAGAACCAGCAACACTTTCCGCCTGACTGTCCGCCCTACCAAGACTGTGAACCTTGCTGTTCTGAACGCCTGGCTTACTGGACGCACCTCCATGTCGGAGACGGTCCTTGAGGCTATGAGTAAGCACACCTTCTGAGCTGCAATTTGTTCAGTGACTAATAGCCACAGACTTCCTGGATCATGTCCTTCGTGACCATCCTAGCGGCAAATTCCTGGCCATTCGTCGCTCCTTCTTCGATGAGAACGGCGATAACTACGATCTTGGAAACGGCGTCTTGGCCTTCAAGGGTGTCTACCAGGCGATCCGACCTGCACTGGTAAGCTAGCCAGAGTCTCACTCTGATTGAGCTACTCAGGACCCTGACTAATCGTTGCATTAGAACCGTGGTCTTATTGTCAATGTCGACGTGTCTAACTCCTGCTTCTGGGCGCGGATCTCTTTCATGGGCGCCGCCATGGCGGTGCTTGATTGCCGGGACCATCAGCATCTGATGCACGTTCTCAAGCCTGCCGCTGACGGCCACGGTGGTGTTACTGAGTCGACTGGCTTTTACGAGGTTCACCGTCGCCTTTGAAAGCTCAGGGTCCAGCCGCATTACAAAGGCTGCCCTTGCCTTGGTGTTGATTTCGTTGTCAAGGGCTTGGTCAACGCAAATGCTCGCCAGTACATGATTGAGATCAAGGACAAAGCTACTGGAAAAACCGAGAGGATAAGCGTGGAATCCTACTTCAAGAAGAAGTACAACCTGACCTTGAACTACTGGGAACTTCCTATGGTTGAGATGACTAAGAAGGGCGTCGTCTACCCGATGGAAGTGTTGACCATCCACGGACTCCACCGTTACCCATGGAAGCTGAACGAGTATCAGACTTCGGCAATGATCAAGTATGCCGCATCGCGTCCCGCGGATCGCCTCAATTCCATTCACAAGTCAAAGGCTATGCTCGACCATGCAAAGGACCCCGTTCTCAACACTTTCGGCCTGGCCATCGACAACAACATGATTCGCACCAAGGCCCGTCTTCTGCCCAGCCCCGACATTCAGTTTGGTGGAAACCAGCGCCTCTCTCCTGGCACCAACGGTCGTTGGGATCTTCGAGGCAAGAAATTCTATCAGCCAAACAAGAAACCTTTAGAAGCATGGAGCGTGGGCTTCTTCCCAGGAAAGCGCAACGCTATCAACCAAACCCAGGTTCAGCAGTTCTGTGACTTGCTCGTGAAGACTTACGCTGGTCATGGCGGTATGGTCAAAAACAAGCCCCACATTCTTGAACTTAAGGAGGACATTGGTGAAGCTATCAAGCGTCTCTACAACACGACTGGTCAAAAGTTCCAGAAAGACCCCCAGCTTCTCGTCATCATTGTTCCAGACAAGAACTCCTTCACCTACACTCGGATCAAGAAGTCCTGCGACTGCCGCTGGGGCGTGCCATCTCAAGTCTTGCAGTTTGGTCACTGTGTCAAGCTTAGCCCACAGTATGCCTCCAATGTCTTGATGAAGATCAATGCCAAGCTCGGTGGTACCACTGCTCGGGCTGTGCCTAAGGTCACTGAAGCAGCTTTGCGTCCTCGCTCCATGATCATCGGCGCCGATGTGACTCACTCTCCTGTTGGTGTCTGGACGCCTTCCAAAGCGGCAATGTCGGTTTGCATGGACACATTCGGTGGTCGCTACTGGGGATCCTGTGAGGCTAATGGACACCGCGTTGAGATCATTGCCACTTCCAATATTGAGGTTATTTTGACTCCCCTGGTTCGCGAATGGAGGTCCCATGTCGGAGAGGGCAGAGCTCCGGACCATGTCTACTACTTCCGAGATGGAGTGTCCACCGCAGAGCACGAGAAGGTCCTTAGAGAGGAGGTCACTGATATAAAGAAAGTCCTCATGAAGCTGGGCAATGATCACTTCAAGGGAAAGTTCACTGTCGTCATAGCAAACAAACGCCATCACCTGCGTGCCTTCCCACGCCCTGGAGACCGCAATTCCGCAGATCGCAATGGCAACCCTCTTCCTGGCACCTTGATCACTCGAGACGTTACTAGCCCTCATGACTGGGACTTCCTTCTCTACTCGCACATCGCGCTCCAGGGCACTTCCCGTCCTGTGCATTATCATGTCATTCTTGACCAGATAAAGAACAAGGCCCAAGAGCTTGAGAATATGATCTACGACCATTGCTATCAGTATATGCGCTCAACAGCTTCGGTGTCTCTTTGTAAGTCACTAAATTCTGCTGCTTGCATGACAGTGATTTTGCTAACATATTACCACTATAGTCCCCGCTGTCTACTATGCCCATCTCATTTCCAATCGAGCCCGAACCCATGAGGATGTCCCAGCTAGCTTTGGTCCTCAGAATGGTCCTGAGGTGAAGTTGACCAACGCCAAGCCAAAGGACCGTCCTGCTGATCCACGTCTTTTGCCTATTCATGAGACCTCGAACCGACTGGCTTTTGGAATGTGGTACATCTAAAGATTGGTACACCAGTCACTACTTGCTAAAATGGCAACTTGCTTGGATGGTTAATCATGTCCGCACAGGAAAAGATGCACGCCGAATTAGCATCATGATTCACACTGGTTATAGTATGGGCCGGAGAAAATATCTGACATGGAGGAGAACCATGGCTGACATCCACTTTCAAGGATTCTAGCGGATTTGTCAAGAAATTGAAGACATCACATAGTTCACACTCGGCAGTTGCAAAGTTCAAGAGATATGTGGCCGTCGCATTCATGGGCTGATTAAATCCCCACTTGATATGCAGGCCAGCGTTTAGAGTAGAACCCATTACCAAATGTATACTTGCGATGTTTTTTCTTCTCCCTGGCGTTTTCTTTCTCGATCTCAGTAAGATTAATGACAGGGTCTGCATCCAACAGTGTGACTGGAGATTGCAGAGCATCCCCATCAACACTCCCTTCACCTCGCCATGACTGTCGTAAAGATTTTGAATTGATTGCAAAGCCCTTGTCGAATACTCGAATTCTTCGAATGACAGGTACTCTACTGCTGCCTGAGCCGAGTCAAGGTTCTCCTTCAATTGGTAGAACAGATCATCTGGCCGATTTTGTTTCTGAAGACCTTGTTCAGCATGACAGAAGCTTGTGAAATGAATATTGACAAAGCGCGTGACGAGGCTCAGTGGGATTTCTGCTGACTCATTAACAATCCAAACTCCGGCCTTGCAAGGTAAGTGGCTCCTATTATAAAGGACCTGCTCTGTGGCTGCAGGTATGGATGATGACAGCATCCATTCTGTCAGAGCCGACAGGTTGGTGGACATTTTCCGTGAAATAAAGTACTAATGGCTTTTACCACAGCTTCCAGGGAAGGTACCAGAATCTTCAGGTAGTGAGAGTGCCTGAAGGAAAAGTTGAACGATGTAGAGCTAAGGCCAGGTGTTCCGAAAAGGAATTGGTTAGGCCACTAATTCATATCAAGGGCCCAATCGATCGGTATGCCAGTGATCAGTCTGGTTAGATATTGCAGGAAGACGACAAGCGCTGACAAGTCACAAGTTTATATCGATATCGGCAAGCTAGCGTTGATAAAGTATAGATGTGTGAGGCAAGTAGCTTAGCTTCCTGTGGCTTGAATTGTTGTGCAAGACCCTGTAAGATTATAATCATCAGCATAATGCAGATACGTATGGGAGGCCTCTAGTGTTCATACCTGTGGGGATCCGAGTGATGTCCATTTCGAGTGTAGATGGTCGGAGTTGTGTAAGTAGGGTGCCCGCTGGAATCGAAGATGACAACTTTATTTGCACCCATGCCAGATTAATTCCTGCACTACTGGCCTTCGTTGAAAGAGGAAATACAGGAATGTCGGTTCGCTCATGTCCCATGTACTTTGCCAAAGCTTTATAGTCATCATTGATGTCGCTGTAGCTAAGATGGCAAGCTCGACAACAAGGGTAAATGTAACAACCACTCTTTGGCTTTGATATGGTCCTTGATTTCCGAGATATGTTCTCGATATTGCTCAGTCAGAGAGTCAAAGTTAGCCTGTAATCGCTGAAGTTTATCAGGCGCAGCGCATGCGACCTCTAGCTGCTCCATGAGAGCAGTTTGACTCGCCCACAGTGCGACGTTAGCGCGGCGAGTATCAGAGGCGAATCCCATACACTCAGCTCTCCAGAGGTACCGCTCTTTGGCTTTGATATGGTCCTTGATTTCAGAGACATGTCCTCAGTATTGCTTGGTCAGAGAGTCAAAGTTAGCATGTAATTGCTGAAGTTTATCAGGCACAGCGCATGCGCTGGAAGCGTGTGAGTAATTGGTCTCTTGCGAAGGTTTGAATGAGTTGATATGAGATTGCGAGAGAAGGTTGAAGAGGGTTCAAACTTGTCGAAGGAAACTCCAACGGCATTGTGTGAGAGCAGCTTGATTCGCCCACAGAGCGAACTAGCCACTTTCATCATGAGAGTCTTGATATCAGCGAAATATGTGAAGCGGCCTTGTTTGGCTCATCTCAGAATGCTTGATCTTGCGTGCGCTGGGGTAAGCGCCTTTAAGCGCACGCTTTTTGTGTGCATGTATGGGGTAATACTCTGTTAAGAGCGCTGTTTTTTCAGGCGTAAAGGAGGCGGTTTCACCCACTGCGATTGCTCAATCTGTTTTTTAAGCTGCCGTGATGGAGATGGAATCACAACTCCTATAGCCTCCTGTTGAGAACTAGGGGTCTTGGCCTCCAGATCTCGGGCTTACTGGGTATATTTAATGACCCTTTTGCTCAATTTCTGGCGCTGGTCTGTTCCTATGATGTGTTTTAGGAAAGGCCATTAGTGAAGAGGTCCGATGAACTTAAAGTCATGCAGGGCGCTTGGACTTAGTGTAGACAGATTCTGAATTTTTGGGGTGAACACATGGCTAGAGATGAGTGTATGATTCCGGCGGATCTCGATGGATTCAAACAGTCATAGTGTAAGTTGTCTATACATCCTAGTTTAGTCCAAGCATGTTCCCTATATGCTGGACGTACCGTCCTTAAAGACTGTTCTCGTTCCCAGTGCCATGAAATTCTGTGGAATGTTGAGACAATGTAGCATCCTCATCCCTAGCAGTATTGTCTTTGGCAGCCTTGTTAATAGTACCATCTTTGCCAGCCTTGGTAGGGGTAGAGATGTTGCACTTTAGGTTTGTGAATCCATATTTCTTGCGCAGGGCCCTAGACGATCACACCAGGGTACCAATATGGGTCAAGGGTTAGGCTTTAAGCTAAGCCTGCGTCATGGCAGAAGCCTGTGAAACAAATGTTGACAAAGCGCTTGACGAAGCTCAGTGGGACTTCTGTTGGCTCGTTGGTTTTGCATTCATGCTGGTGCCTTAAATTCTCTGCACGTCGCAGAATAGTCCAAGCATGTTCCCTACATGCTAGATGTACCGTCCTTGAAGACCGTTCTCGTTACTAGTGATGTGATATTTTGTAGAATGGATTAGGATTCTGCTCATTGCGTGCCTGTGAGTTGGACTCCATAAATGCCTGAGATTGGGGAAGTTTAGTGCTGAAATGTCCAACAAAACCACTGTTGGTCCCACCAGCTAGGGTCTGTGTACACAGTTAAGTGAACAGGTTGCTTTGAAGCGAAAGTGTATATTCGTAGATAGATAGATGTTCTCTCTCAGTATCAGCGTCGGTTCAGGATGCCCCTGAATCCCAGACGCTGATTAGCGTGAGATTATGTTATCAGCTGCTAGTCCTAATACATGAGTAGCGCATACTCAGGCCACAGGCAATGCCAATGATTGGCATGGCCATAGTAGCAAGAGTGAATATGTTCCGACACCACATTTGGGGAGACCTTCACCTGGCAATAAGACTTATTAGTGTCATCATTATTACTAGATTGATAGTTAGTAGAAGGTCTCCTGGGTTCAGGAGCTGCTTGACAGAAATTCTTCTGTCCTCCTAGACCGCACCACGCCATTAACAATAGCAGTGTATGAGTTTGTCCTAAATGTGGGCACATATCGCACATGGGTAATTGTGCACTTCAGGTTGGCCACCATCTTTATCTTTAACATCAGTAAAGCACGCATCCTGGTCCGTCAAGATAAGCGTGGTCAATTGGGCACTTCTCGGGTTCCATGGCCTTTTGTATTGGGACCGACAGAGAGGAGCGTAGCATGTGCCATTGAGAATGTCGATATTGGCAGCCAAAGTCGTCTATATAGCGTTCTTGATGTAGGCATTGACGAACTCAAAGTTTGATGCATAAACTTATCAGCAGTCACACATGCCGCGTCAGCTGCGAAGTGCGTGGGAGCGAACCCATACATAGTTTGACCCATCTGTAATAGCAACATCAGTAACCGAAGGACTCTGGGGATAAGTAAATCTCACTCTCTGAAGGCCATAGACAAGCTTAAGAATCAGACATTGATATTAGCAGGCGCTCCGCATTTCTTGTTTTAACTATCAGAAACTAGTTTGGGCGGGGGCCGATGACAGAGTCTTTTGCTTCTTTGCACCGCGCTTTTTTCATGCGGTCTCCTTCAACTAGTTGTCACGATCTGTTCAATAGATTAGCAAAAGCATATACAATAAATCAACTGGATGGAAGCTTCCACTGCACAGCGAGGGAATAGACTGGATGATACTAACCTTTCTGTCGCGTCTGTGGGTTTTTAGAACCCCACCGTTCGACGGAAATACGGAAACCATGTCCTCCCAAGCAATGTGGAGTTGTGTGAAAGGTTGAGCATTGCATCGATGTAAGCCTTTTTTTGATTGGCCTAGGTCAGAAGGATGCAGCAAGACAAGCCATGAATCGTGTTTGCAGTAATGAGCTGCTCCATAGATCAGTGGATCAGCAGGACCCCTGATGTTTGATAGCTTTTGTTGTAGAGTCTCGTGTGCCGCTGCTGCTACCTGTGGTGCCATACCAGCTGTGTGGTAGCTTGGTGATGCACCTGCTCAGTGCGTCGGCTTTGACTTCACCAGCCATTTCCTAGTAGCGGCGGAAGCGGGCTTTGATGGCGTCGATGGTGGCTCCCTGGCCAAAGAGGGTGGCCATTGCTTAGTATTCGAGCTGCATGGTAGGTCGATGATACATTCGACTTTGACGGCGAACTTTTGATAGAACCCAAAGTTTGCACCAGGCACATAGAAAGGGCATTTGATTTGTATGGGAGATTGTAGATGTTCGGCATTGCAATCGCAGTGTAGAAAGTCTTCTTCAAACTGAACCTATTGGAAGGATCCTGTTTCTGCTGATTGTATGCCAGGTTGCGGATGCTATTCGCCTCAGGAAAATGTTAGTAAGATCGTTGAGAAACACAGAGATAGCCACTGGGAATAAAGAATACTGCTGCATCGCCTACCGGTAGGTTCCTTCCTAAACTTTTATCTGGCTCCGGCCTCCTGATGCAATCGAGGACGCAGTTAATGGAAGGTGCACCAACGTTGCTATGAAGGCCTGACTGATAGTCACCCTTATAGCGAAATATATGGCCAGCTTTTCGGACCGGGCCTGATTGATAGTCACCCTTTGCACGAGAGAGATGTCCCTCAAAAGACGGGCCGGGTCGTTCGAAGCCATCATACCTGACTGGCTCCGTTCCGGAGATTGCATGATTGCATGAAGAGAAGAATGCTGGAGATGGAACAGGGGCAGCAGGGGCTGTTCAGTACATATGTCAAAATGTATCTAGTAGAGAAGATGGAAAGGGGATAGAACACAGTAGGTGCAGAAGGGAGGGTTGGATCTCCCTTATATAGGTGCCCCAGCAGCCAAACCTAGAATAGTGACTATTGCTATTTCTATAGAGCGAACAATGTGAATAGAGGAGGTCTTATAAAGAAGGTGAATAGCATTGCTCTATTCTATAATAATTGTCTAAATGACGTAGCTAGAACTCCCACAATAGTGAACAATGGTAATTGTACCAAAGGGAGATGATTGAAGCTGTATTCATATCCCAATTAGGCAACTCATTGTAATCAGTGGCGGTGGTCGCGGCCCTCGCGGGCGGGGGTACGGCGGACTATTTGTACCTTATGGACTTTTGGATTTTTTTACTGTTCGCCGTATGTATTACCTATTGTCAAATGATAATACCACCAGGCCAAAAGGGTATCCGGATATAATCCCAGTCAGTATAGGGTCTTATATCATGTAATTAATTCTGGTTGTACCCTAGCTGAACTTCTTTCACCCGACACCTGGCGAGCTTTTTCCGACACCAGCCGAGCTGCGAGCCCGTCTCACTCACTGGAATATCATCCCAACCGGCTACATCGTCCTGCATGCATGACGCTGGCCTTTTACTGGGGCCCACCGCCCACCCCAGGAGAAGGTCCGCTGAAAACCATTGTGTAATATGAGAGGTTGATGTTGAAAGATAATGCAGGTTGTGGTTAAGCAGGTTTATTGTTGGACAATCTCAAGTCGAAGGTTGCTTAGATAATACAGTTACTGAGTCGCTGTGAGAGGTAAAATAGTGCTTAGCATATGAAGATGCTATCAAGTTCTGAGAGAGTTTAAGCGGTGATGGCGGCAATATATATTGTCTTGGACGTCTTTATTCTGTCTTCCAATGAGATCAGAACCTAACGATCTGAGATGGTGATGAGGCTACAGAAATCCAGGTCTGGTGAAGCCAAGGCAGACGCCAAAGGCAACTGATTAGCTTTGGTTTGACACTTGGAAAGGTGCAGCATGCCAGAAGCCTTAATGGGAAAGAGATACAGCAATGAGAAGGGCTCAAAATTGAGATAAGAACGTCAAGACGGAAGCCAGCACGACGGTTCGAGCCCATGACCCCGCCATCTGGTGTAGTTTGCTTTTGAAGGCAGATGGGCCATTTTGAGGCAGACCGACGCCCATCAAACAAAGTTGAGAAGGGGTAGTATGCATGATAAGTGACGACATGCTACTCACAGGATGCACCCAGATGAGAACAGAGATCAAACACCCAACAAGGTTCAAGAGAGCAATCAAGATTGGCCCGGGAAGGTGGGAGATACTGCAAGATGGATGCTGGCAACTGATTTCAGCACTCAGATGGGCAGGTGTGACAAGCAGCAACGGGGTTGGAAGTAGATCAAAAGTACTTCGGCCTTTTCTTTGTTTTGTGCCCTGGGGATATGTATGGTAAACGAAGATGGTGACACAAGGTTAAGTCAAGAGAAAGGACGATAAATGATTGACAGATAAGAAGTCATGCGATCCTCAACGAGAGAAGAAGTAGATGAGAAGAAGAAGGATTGGAGCTTTAAGACGGGGGAAATGGCAGTTTTTCAGTGTTGGCGAGAGATTGGAGCGCCTGTGCCTTTAGACATTGATGATAGCGATCGAATATGGGCAGAAGAACTAGAACCACCATTGGGACTTTTTATTTTCTCTATTTTTAATATTATTTTACCTTTTGACACCCCTGTTTCATGCTGCCATCGACGAGCCGTCCCGATTTGGCTACTTGAGAACTCCGACTTAGTGGATGACGCGCCAACAGCTGCTAAAAAAGCACCGGTCCAGAGCTGCGGGCTGCAGCTCTGAGGCAAGGACATGCAGTAGGGCGGTACTTCTTTTCTTTATTTCTTTTTGTAAATGGCTATGAATTTATTTGCTATTTATCGTAATTTATTATTCTTTTTTCTGCAGCCATTCATCGCATGGACTTTTTCCTCATCCTTAGCCATAGTTATAATAAGTCTTGTATATCGTTTTAATTACTCCCAAAGCCATATGCTCCAGGCTTTGCTCGGAGGAAGCCAAAGCACCGTGGCTTGATCCACAGCCAGAGCGCTGGAACTCTGACTTCTCCAGGGTAGATCCTAATTCATGTTCGATATCTGTATATCTGTATAGAGATGCTTGCTCAGATGGACAGATGATTACTGCAGCCCGCCTAGAGACAGTCGACTCAGAAAAAGAATATCCAATCTCGGTGAGTCTGTCAGAATAATTCGTCTTGCCTGTGCAGTACTCAACGGATAAAAAGTAGAAGAGCAGACCAATGACAAAAGCACAAGAGCCATGGTAGCAGAATGGGGAGTTGCTATACTGACATCCTAGCTCGGGGTTAGTCAGGACTCTAACAGCCACTTAGGCCCCGGGATGCAGTCCCCGGGACACTATTAGCAGTGACGGCTTGGGGGCACCTCTCGTCATTATTAGAGACGGTCCTTGCCATCAAGTCGCTTCCCACCGGAATCGTTTGTGTTTTCAAACGCCGGTGCTCTCCATACAGTGGTAACTTGTACCTGTCTATCCTTTGTCGTGCTTTCATGGAGATCGCTGTGGATCAAATTAGCTGACAATCTTCCGGCACTGACGGGGACTCGGGGAGTACCATGCTATGGAGCAGTATTTCTTCTTTGTCGATATCGGATCCTGGTCCCGCCTAGTCTCTTGTTCAATACTTCTGTTGAGTCTTCCCAAGCGCACACTTCTTAGCATACCTATCCATTTTTCTTACAGTCCCCTCTACTACAGTATGTGGAGTACATTAAACTGACAGAAAACATCAGCCAATCCTTCCAGTAGTACAGTAGACTCCATCCACTTCCCCAGTTGACTTGCATCTCGTACGACATTACTCCGAAGACATCTACCTACCACAACCACAGACACAATTTGTAATGGACCTTTTCCCTGAAGAAAGAAGATACAGTGCACAGGCCAGTGGCCACACAGGCCCGTTACCATAGATCCAAACTTCAGGGCCTTCGTCCCAGTCCCACATCGCACACGCTTGGACCAGGTGCTTTGCAATCTAGCCCAAGTAGTAAGGTATTAGCAGCGTGTCCTGCCTGTCTCTATCCCATGTGTCTTCTGTTACTCCGTATCATGTATTTACTTCTCCTCTACATGCATACATACAATTACAGCGTAACCGCGACGGCCCATCGTCTACTGTACCTCGCATGTACAATCTGCCTCGGATAAGTAGCTCAGTTCACTGCAGAACCCGTTGCTCTCAGCCTGAAAGAACTCAGGGTCTCCGAGTCACCGCCACTGTCAGTCAATCCCTACCCGCGGTTGTCCTTGTAGGGAATGATGAACACAAGATCTTCGCAAATCTCGGTACCTGTATGCCATGGCAACGAGGTCTCTTCGTCACCAAGTCATTCCTCACCACTGTGTGTACTCATCAGGCCTGTAACTCGGATCTGAGCTTCTAGCCGTTTTCATGGATGACCTCCCACTCCCAGCCCTGGCATCGTACTTCTGCACACACATTAAGCATAATGGCATCATATTAAGCAGGGTTATCGCCAAGGATCAGTATCTGATATTCGACGGCGTTTATCCAATAGGTAGATTCCATTAGTCCCAAAAAGGGACACGATTGCGAAGCCTGTAAAACAGAAAGTGAACGGATCAAAGTACCTAAGCTAAGCTACGCACTACGGGCTCTGGCGCAAGATTACGATGGGTCAAGGGGAAGGAGCCGGGGCCGCTCTGATCATGGACGGATCTTATCTAACATGGCGGTGAATGGCACACCGTCTGTCACTTGGCCACGTTGCCGGTTGACACCACCAGATGCATGGGGTAAATGTAATCGTTCGGTCATGGCATCTGGCGAGCAGTTCGACCTTGCACGAGATCATGCATTGTGCGTCTTCCAAGCCATCAATCCATAATATTTGTCGCGGTCGCCGGTTTCCTGTCCACTGGTCTAGACTTTAATCCTGGTCGCAGAGTTGCAGTAATCAAAATCGAGAGTCTGGCAGGTTAATCGTTCAGGGGCTTGGTCATCTGCTCTTGGCTGACATTTACTTAGGATATCTACTATGGAATATGTAGTACTTTATGATGCCCTCGTATTGGATCGCATGGCTGAAGATCATCTGGGACCGGTATAACCGGCATTCTGAGCGGATAGTGGCACAAGAGGATTTTCGAGGAAAATTCAGGAGGCTTCTGAGCATGGATTCAGTCTACATCTTCTCGCGTCTTCTTATTAGGAGAAGTCAAGCACGTTTCTGTTTTAAGTCAATGCACTGATTGCACTCTTTGCTTAAGCTTTGGTATACTACAAATCAGAATCCCTGCACATGCAAATTCATTCATTGGTCGCTTCCATATGACAGGCGAAATCCTTACTATCCCCTGCTTTGATGCTCGGGTGTTTAATTTAGTATGATAAGGTATTATAGTAACATCGGTGCTGTGATAAACTTAGTCTGAGTATGGTAAAATCAGCACTGTAGTAATTTCACTAATTTGTAAAAACTAGGGCGGAGCCTTCTAGCTATGGGGTGGGCATGCATACACGGTTACACCACGCCCCATATAATATATTCGGGGTAGCGTTTATAACGCGAGTGGGACCACATGATTGGCCACTGTATGTCCGCACGCTGCTAGCAATAAAGATGGATGATATACTGCAAAATGTCTTATAAGTACATAGTCCGGACTCCGGACGACCTTTTTAGTCTTGTGGTATTAGTTGTTGATATTTACTACACGCGTCAGTAGTGAAATGTGAAGCGCATAGCCAGGGTCAAGGCCCTTGACAAAACCACACTCAAACCATTTTGATTTCCTGAAAGCCGTCAAGTAGAGCAGCGCCTGGACGATTCGATTCCAGAATTAGTATTCTGGGTTGACTAGAAAATTTTTGTAGTGTAGGATGAGACCCTTAACCTGCAGAAATTCACTAGTGTGCGCACGGAGGATAAGTCTAGTTCGCAGCAGGTCTGGATGCATTGGTTGCAACTGGATGGATGTAAAGGTGGTAATGATTCAGGTAGCAAGTGGTAAAGATTCTAGGTAGTCCATAGTAAAAAATCAAGTTAGTAAGGGTTGGAGGTGGTAAGGATTCGAGGTAGTCAGTGCGTCCTATGTCCAGCCATCCACCACCGAATGGTGATCTGGTGGCGGTTGAGAACCAAGGCTCATCCAAGGTTTACTAGTCTACTTCCGGCCCGCCCCACAAAGTCCGAAGAAGAGCTACATAAGAGTGGAATCCATGCTCTTGACATCCGCATCCATGCCGATCAGGTACTTATTACATGAGGAGGTCTTTAGATAGAAGAGCGAAGTGGGGCTGGTCTACTGATGGGATATTCAGAGGAGATCATTGGCTTGCATATCAATAGGTATAGTTTGCTTGTTATTGCACAAGCCTATGGCGCCTCTGATTTCCTTGAACGACACGGAACACCCAGTAGTAAAATAGAATGGGAAACTTCTACCCGAGTCACAGAGACACTGAATACCATTGCCCCCAGAGCAAATCTTGGAACATGGGAAAGCAGCTCATCAAGAGTCTAGGCTTAGGAATCTGAACTCTGTTACGCAATATGGCTTCGTCCTTATAGACACAACACCCTTAGACACAATATGCAGCTTACATTCATCATACCTGATATAGCCTGTTTAGGTGTCTGCCAACTTTTGCATCTAAAGCAGATGTCTCTCTTGAAATTGCCCCCAAACTTACTCCAACGTATCGTGGATGAGCTCGAACAAGCCAGGCATATCTCATCATTGGCAAGGGCGAATATACGGCTATACAACGCTCTCTACCCATACCTGTGCCAATTTAATGTCAATCGACAAGGAAGCTCAGCTATGAATTGGGCGGCTCGCAAAGGAAATTTCCATGTCATTAAGACTTTTCTCCTCACATACAAGGCGAATGTGAATGCGAGAGATGAAAATGGCCGCACACCCATATTCAATGCGATTGCTTCCCGAAACGAGATGACTGTTACGGTCCTTCTGGGGTGGCCGTCGACATCCTCCTAGAGCAGGAATCAATCGACCTCAACTGTCGAGACCATTACGGACACACCCCGCTCAGCTACGCTGTATCAAATCGGTAGACTGTAGTATAGCCTAAGATTCTCGACCTCTGCATTAGTTGTAGCGCATCCACGTTATCATGCATCCTGCGGCACATTTAGATAGAAATGAGACGTCTCACACAGTGACCCATGTGACGACAAACATATAAAGGGGCATGCTACCATAGGACTCCCTCAACCTCGAACATCCTTTCATCAAGTTAGACCGTCGATTCATCAATCTCAATCGATCATCCAACATGGCATGTCCTGACAGCCCCAGGTCCTTGCGAAGTACTTCCCAGGATGATCGGGAGCAGTTCATTATCGATGCTATCCGACACGTGTTGTCTGTTGCGGCTACCTCGTCGTCTGGCGAATCCCAGCTCCTCGCTGCGAGCGCTCTGGTGGAACTTCTGAAGGCCTTTCAGGCCACAACATCTTCTGATACTCCTACCAGAGTCTCGAAGACACCCCCTAACAGCCCATGCATCATCCCTTCGGAGCCAGTCCCAATGGGTCAACTGAACGAGTTCACTGACCCCGTCATTCCTTCTCTCGATGGCGCCGAGAGCGATCCAGTACAAAACGATCAGGGCAATGAAAGAGTTCAGGCATCCAAACCAGACTTCCAAGTCATCTGGGAGACGTATAGTTCCCCGTCCAATCATCTATGCTTCAGGATTATTGACTGGCACTAAGGTGGAATGAAGAAGCGTCCAAGTACAAGACTGGTTTATCGTCCGTAACCGTATTGGTAGGAATATACCTGACTGCAATCTAAACGAGACAATTAACAGCACGCATAGATAAGATATCCGGCGAGACTACCACTTTCATGGACATCAAGTCAGAAAGCTCTCCGGGATAGCTTGTGCATAATCCTGCGGAATGTCAGGACAGCCAGTCTGTTCGAGAACAAGCTATCGGTAAGTCATGTTCATCCCTCGAATGAAATCAGCACAGCTACTAAGGAATCTAGATTGAGCAAAAGATGCTATTTCACTTCCTGCCGGAACTTCATGACCATTTACAAAGGATCCAGGCCGCTGAGGACCGGGAACCCAAACAGCTGGAGCATCTTGCACTGCTTGCTCATTATATGAAAGAGGCGTGTGCTTCCACCTCGCAACGCGTCACCTCCCTCTTGCAACGTCGACAGATCACGTACGGTCTCCCCTGGGCACTATTCAAACACGAAGATCTTGTGTACACAACCTGTTTTGGGACCGGTAAACCTAGATGCGTCATATTCGAGGCCGGCGAGGAAGCTGTTTATAGCGGCGTAAGCTATTACGAGCTGAAGTGCAGGTATCTGGACTTTGACGGACAATACTTCGGTGAGGCAGGCATTATGCTTAGAATAAACAAGTTCCGCGGTGCTAAAGAAATCGACTCACTGGAGGCCTTCCCTCTCCGTTACCACCGCGACTCCGAACAAGTCAGCCAACATTTGGTTCAGTGTGGTCGAACATTCTGCAAGCTTACTAGCACTCACATTTAGCGCTGTGAGGGTACTGCTTTCATCATGAGCCAAGGGAAACCAATTCAACTGAACATCAGCAGCCGAGTGGGAGTGGATGCTGCCTTTTTCAGAGAGATGCGCCCGAACTACTCTTGGCCTCGCATACGAGACATCTGCCAGAATAACAGTATAGGCATAAGGATGGTCGATGTGGACTCTACCTTCGACTTTGACTGTGTCAGGGAAAATGGAAACTTGCAGCAGAAAAGCTGGGATTTCCAGCAGATGACAGATCATATTACTTGGTTTGCAGTCCAACCGTCCGCTGCTTCAGCTTCACGGAGAAGACTTTCTGTAAGTCACATGAATTATTATATGAGGCAGAGGCTCAGAGCTAACCCTCAACCAGTGGAATGTGCAGTCTCTGACCTTCGCGAAGTGGACTGGTGTCCAGAGTCATTCCACAGCCTCCAAATCCCGCAAGATACAAAGCAATTACTCCTTGCGCTGGCAAGAACGCGCCTGGATCGCATCCCCACAGTGCCATTTGATGATGTCATTAAAGGGAAGGGACGTGGAATCAATATTCTATTGCAGTAAGTGCAGGTCCTCATTCGCCTTGCCGCGTCTCACACCCCTATACAGTGGGCCCACGGGCGTCGGAAAGACATTTACTGTGGAGGCGACAGCAGAATGGTTCAAGCTCCCTCTTTATTCTGTAAGTGTCAGATGTCGTCATCGGTAAGACTCCTACTAAAGAATTCCAGATATCGGCTGCTGAATTGACTATCGACCACGGAGACCTCTATGCCCTAGAGGGTCGGCTTGATAGCATATTCAAGGTCGCCAAACATTTCAATGCGGTTCTCCTCTTGGACGAGGCAGCGTGCCACAGAGAGTTATTAAGGCCCTATAAGAATGCGGGAGGGAAACGTGCCAGGATAAACCGCTATGCTAGAATCGGGAACAAGAAGAGGGGATCAAGAGGAGGAGTCTACACGACTCCCAAAGACCTGCGCAACGCGAAAACGAAAACTCCGAAGGAAAGCCGCCTTACAGAAGAAGAACTTGCCAAGGTTGGTGGAAAACTCGGCCAGTTTGGACAGTTGTTGCCCAAGGATGACGAAGAAGAACTCCATCTACGACCGCCAGACGGGCTAGCAGCGCTTGGTTGGATGGTCAGGGTATCGTTTACCACAATGGGCGGGGCGGCGTTGTCTTGCTGCCGTGTAATCTGTATCGCTTCCAGCCTTTTGGGGGCAAAGGCGACCTTGTTGTCCGCGCTCCATTGGAGCACGTCTCGCACATCCTGGGCGATCCATTCGACGTTTTCTTCGAGAGAGTGGGAGGACCGCTGTATGCCGAGGTCATCGGCATAGCCGAAGCGCAGCTTGGTGTCCTTGAGCAGCAGTTCTGCAAGGTACAGAAGGAACAAGATGGGCGAGAGCAGGGAATCTTGGGGGGTTCCGCAGCGGACGGGGTAGCTTGGCGTGGTGGTCTTCTCGAGCCGGACCCTCGCGGATCGGTCAGGAAGGAAGCTGTCGATAAGTCAGATGAGGGAGAGGGGCCAACTCTCCTCCGTCATGCGTTTCAGGAGGCAGCGCTTGAGGAGGGCGTCGAAAGCCCCTTGCATGTCCATGGTGACCAGGGTGACCTTCCGGCCCTGGGCCAGGGCGGCCTCCACGTCGTGGGTGAAGGCGGCGACAAGATCCATCGTGGAGCGCTTAGGAAGGGCTCCTCCATGCTGGGGGCTAATCACATTGTTGGTGATTGAAGTCCACACCAAGCAGCAGGCGACGATTCGTTCCAGGCCCTTGGAGACGCAGGAGAGGAGGCTGATGGGCGCCAAGAGCGGGCGGAGGACTTATCCTTCTTACCTACTTTTGGCAGCATGGCCACCTCCGCCAGCCGCCAAGGGCGTGGGAAGTGGCAGAGGGCGAGGTAGCGGTTGTAGAGACCGAGCAGGGGGTCCCGGAGGTGTGCCCAGCAGGCCTTGAGTAGTCGAACGGTGATGCGGTCGGTCCCTGGCGAGGTGCTGGTGACGCTGATGGTGTTCAAGGGTGACGGAGGTGGTCCAGGGGAGGTGTCCAGTGCCTGCCCAGTTTTCCAGAGGGTCTTCGGGGAGGCCATCTTCCTCGTTGAAATGCCCAGGCACGGAGGCCCGGAGGGCTTCGGCTTTCTCAAGAGGTGTCCGGATGGGGCGCCCGTCGACAAGGAGCGGAGGGGCCTTGAGCTTCGGGGTCAGCTTGTGCCAAGCCATGATTTTATAGAGGTCCTTGTCATCCTTGACATCGTCAATGATGCGTTTCCAATACCCCTGCTTGGCGTTCCGGACAGTCGCCTGGAACTCTTCCCTGGCGGTCTTCCGCTCCTCAGGGTCGAGGCGGGGATCGAATTTGGCGTGGAGCCAGTCTTGGTGAGCGGTCTTGCAGTCAGGTGTCCACCATGGGGGTGCGGCGCCCTGCCCCCGGTCTGGTTTCGCAGCGATCTTGACTGCTTCGTTCAAGGCGGTGGCCAGCTGCGTCGCGTAGTCGTCCAGCTGGTCGGTGGTATTGAGTTCCCACGGGTCGGGCAACGCCGCAAGTTGGTTACCCAACAGGCCGGCGAGCTAGGGAAGTTCTGTGTCAGGATTACGGTAGTGAAACAGGTCCAGGGGCTGGTTGCCGCGCCCTGGGATAGTGGTGATGAGGGTCTCATGGTCGGAGCCGGTGTGCATCTCGTTGACGACCTCGGTTCTGGCGAAAGGGACGTTGGAAAAGGTAAGGTCGATCACGTGGCCATGTCGGCGGGTGGGAACACCTCGCTCGCCGATGAAATTCATGCCGCTGGCGCTTGCCCACTCAGCGAGCTCTGCTCCCTGGTGGGTATTCATCACTCCTGGTTCGAAGGTTGTCGTGCCAGGCGTTGAAGTCTCCTCCGACGAGGCAGTTGCGGTCCGCGGTGAGGTTGGTCACGTACCGTAGTCGATGACCTCTGGGGTGGTCGGTTGGCGATATATATTGAGGATCTTGTAGTCGTGGACGCTGACCTAAAGGAGGCACTGACTCTGTACAGGTCGGTGCTGTTGGGCACGAAGTCCGGCTGCCTTGCGGACGTACGTCATGACACGGGGACTTTCACGCTCCCTGTGTTCCTCGCTATCCCAGGCGTCGACTGGGGCGAAGCATTCGTAGGATGGGTGATTGGAGGTCTTGGTGCGTGGGAAGGTGAAGGGCTCTTGAATGCAAACCACGTCGCATCTGCGCTCGAAGGCAAGCTGGAGGGCGATGGTGTGGCAGGGTGCTGACCTGCCGACGTTGACCCAGCAAACCTGCAGATCAAGGGTGTTGCGCTGTCGATTGCGGCCGTTGTCGCGGTGTCTCATCGGGTTCCCTAACATTGAGAGGCGTCAAGGGGGATGTCGACTCCGTCCATGTCGCTGTCGGGCTGGGAGGAGGGCTGGGCGGCGGAGGAGCTGGAGCTCGACTCGGTGTCCTGGTTGAGCTACTTCCCAAAGAGCTTCGCGGTGTTGAATGTGTCCTTGTAGGCAGTCGTGTGTTCCGACTGGCGGCTGCCTTTGGCGATTTTGCCATCCTTGAGACAGCCGGAAGCGCCTCTCTTCCGCTGGTTGGGGGCATCGGTCAGTAACTGGGACTGTGGCTGAGAGTCGGGCGTGGCCTGTGGCTGGGCTGCTGGGCAGTTTTCGTGGTTCGCAGGGAAGGGGCCGTGGCAGTTCGCGCACTTGGCTGGCCTTGGGCAGTTTGCGTCGTGGTTGTCGGTTCTATCAGCACAGTGGTTGCAGCGGGTAACTCTCGTGCATCGAGCAGTAAGGCTGTGGACAGTCAGTAAATGTCATTTATCATGAAAGTCGACTTTCCACCTATTTTTTCAATGTCCGCAGTCAAAAGAAAGTGGATACCATATACAGCCAATCAGAGCACTAGTTTTTATAAGACAACTAATCAGATTATGCAAAATTTTTAATTACATGACTCCCTGCTAGACCTATTTGAAAAAAACTTTTCTTCGTTTTGGGGGAGGGGGCCCTGTGTCACCAGAATGCCTAGTTTGCTAATAAAATGTGGGTCGGATAGACACACTTTTACCTGTCATGAAACCTGATGTGAATGTCCTGGCAGTCAGGACATTTTGACTGCCAAGTAACGTGCACCCCTACCGAGCAGGGTTGCAGAAGCCCTGACAGCCAGGGTCTTGGCGTCTGACCGGTGGTGGTTTGTCGATGGACTCGATGCGGCGAGACAGGCCGCTGTTGCCGAAAAGGGTAAAGGAAGGAGATGATCCAGGTCATGCGGCCGTTAAGGTAGTTGTTGGGGCTGTGTCGGGAGGAGCGGCAGTTGATTGGGCGGACCCCGGTCTTCACTTACTAAGGTATTGTGCAGCGGCTAGGTGGCTATGCTCTCCGTGCGGTCCCCCAGCCCAATTCATCTTTTCTTAAATAATATCTAGTATATAATTTACTACTTACCGGCCATTTTGAGGGGTAGTGGAGTTGAAAATTGAAGGTTCCTTGGTTGAAGGGAGCTGAAATCTACGTTTTCATGAGGTGCGGGCCGTGCGGCTAAGCGGAGTTGCCAAAAAAGGGGGTGGATTTGCCAAACCCCGTAAATGACTCTAAACAATTGCCTCCCCTCCTCCTTCGGCTTCGTCCTCGAAGACGCGATCCCAATTCGGAAATTTGAATGACTTCAAGGTATCTGCTCGATATCATCTCTCTGCGATTAGCGTGTAATGCAGAGATGGCCGTTTGTTGCTGGTACTGATGTATTATTCGCGATTGTTGATTGCAGATTTGCGGTGTTCTGGTTCAGCTTTATTGTAGTGAATGTACAATGGCCCTGCAGCAATGTGTTGTGTTTCCGCGTAGTATAAGAGTGGCCATAGCTCACTGGAGATTTCAACTTCTTCCCTCTCTCTTCCCCCAGTTTCGTCAAGATATCTGCTCCGTACGTATTCGCGACCGATTTGATGGTATGGATTCTCATCTGCTCTCGCTTGGTTCGTTGCTTCGCAGTCCGTCTCAGGCAAGTGAATTATGCTTCTTGATGGTAAGTTCCGCATTATGCAGTTGTTTCTGCGCTGATAGGTGTATGGATTTGCAGGCTTCGTACTCGCAGTTCGACGATCCTTTGTCTGATTTGATTGGTGTTTTGCTTCGCGTTTGATTCCCTCGTTCGATCAAACTGTTTCCGCAGCTGGAGGTCTCTTTGTCTACACAATTCTGGTGTTGACACTTCCTTTGTTTACCTGATTCCGATGTCTCGCGGAAGCCATCCAATGTTCACCAGAGACGGTTCTTGTGTTGCAACGCGGCAATTTGCCTTGTCGCTGTGCTTCCTTTCTCCCTTAAAAAAGGGCGGAAGTCCGCACAGATGAGAATTAATATCGTCCACATTCCACACCAGAGAAGCTCCTGGGATTGCGGAATCACGTGCTAATGACGCCTCCCAGACTCCCTTGCCTCCCTTGCCTTCGCAAGAAGTTGACTAATGCCAACCATCGCTGCTGCCGGCGTAAGGCAGAAAATGGTCGCATCCAAAAGGCCTGTAAGGGGTGTGCTGAGGGCAAGCGTGCTTGCATGCAGGTATGTATTCCTGAGCTCTCTTTCCTTCGCGGATATCTGTTCAGTTGGATTTGCTCTCCTTCGGACGATGGGATGCTCCGCCTATGCGGGTTTTTGATGTAGATTAGTTTTCCTTTCGCGGATTCCAATTGAATTCGGCCTTGCAGATTCTCAACATCATTTGCTTTTCTCTTGCGGATTTCACTAACCATCTGTGTAGGTGCCCGCCTCCGAGATTGCCGCGGTGCACCGCGCGGTGTTGGTCCCCATCAGCCAGCCGGCTGATGTCCTGCGCCCCGTTGTAGCTGAATGCTACAACCAGATTGCCCTCCTCCGGGAGTTGGCTGCGGCTCCCGCGGTTAAGGTTATCGTTTTTCCGCCCGCCCCTCCGACCCCAAGCCCCTCTCGGTTCCCTTCTCCGGGACGGTCTGCTACGCCCCCCATCTCCCCGGAGGTGGCCGCTTCGCGCCCTGCATCGGCCGAGGAGGTCACTACCGCCCCCGTTTTGGCGGAGCTGGGACCTGTAGTGGCTCCGGCCACTCCGCAGGGTGCTCGAGCCCCGGCCGCCTTGGCCGCTCCTCCGCAGTGTGTCGGGTTTTGTCCTGGTTCGGCAATTAAATAGCACGTAAGCCGGTTGGGTGGGTGAGTGCAGAATTGCACAGCCTGTGTGCTTTTCCTTTGTCAATTCCTGTATGTACCAGATAGCAGTTGAATCAAGTTCTTTTCCTGCGCATTTTGGGGTTCTTATTTGTAGATTCAGTAGGCTTTAAGGTTTTAGATTCAAGGTAGACATCATGGGCTTTAGTGTCTGTAAAGATTTCCCGCAGCTTCCCACGTGGCATTAGATCTGGCTACCCAGTCCACTTAACAAGGTACTACAGTTTGCCGTAGTATGTCCGCTCATCAAGGATTTTTCCACGTGCTATTCCTTACTCCCATTGCTAAGCTCAACCGGTCCGGGCTTTGGATTCTTGGTGTGCCCATCAAACGCGTATTATATTCCGACAGTCATTTTAACAGGGGTAATAGACAGCAACAAATTTAGTGTATATGTCTACCATGACCAGAATTGAACCGTAGACCCTGTTTTCCCACCTTGACGGCGGTAAATCTGTGATAAAAACCATGTAACCCATTCCATCAGCTTTTCTGGGACTGGTAGGGGTTGCAAAAGTCCACATGGCTTATGCTGGTGTTCAGCAATTTGCCGACAGACTGCACAGTGGCAGACATATACCTTAATATCCTCTATAATACCATGCCACAAGTATCAGCATTGGATGTTATTTAAGTATTGATTCTCCCTAAAATGGCCGCCTTGTGGATTATCATAGTTTTAGTAGAGAATCCCTTGTTAAATTGCCGGTACCTTTAGTATAAAGATGCAATTCTTAAACCTAACAAGTCCGTCTTTGGACTTTGACCAGGGTGGGCTAAACTACTCTAGAGTCATTTCTACCATCTCCTGCAGTACCTTAATGTATTTAGGGCAGTTTGCCTGTGCCTGGTGTAGTCGGTCTACTATAGTCAGTTCTTAATCTATAGTATACACGGCCTTGTGCTGCATGCCGGCTTTAGTTGCAGCACACAATACTAGAATGTCTAGAATATGATGAATATCTATATCATTATCAGCGTAGCTCTTATGGGTGTCAACTATCAGGTCCGCATTTTGCTCTTGATCTCACACTAGCACAGAGGGCAAGGTGTTCAGGGCTCTTGACGCAGCCGCAGGAGCAGGTGAGCTTGGCATCTTCGTGGGCGAATTTACAGTGGTACCAGTCGAAGTCTCCGTGGGATGACCTCAAGGCGAGCCATCGGTGGAGCACAGGGCGCGATAAGTCAAGTTCTGGGAGGGGCCGGACGTGGTAGGAGCGGTTGCACTCCCATCGGCGGTACCAGCGGGAGAGCTTGGCGGACTTCTCAGTCCACCATTCTTGTCAAGCTGCGTCCTGGAATTGTCGGTACTCGGAGCAGATCCCGCTGGCTGTCGGGAGGGAGTCCGGGCCCTCTGCTGTGGGGTTGCTGAGGGCTCCCTGGTCGGCGAGCGCATCCGCGGCCTCGTTTCCTTCAATGCCCATGTGGCCGGGGGACCACTTGACTTCGATGCAGATGTCGTGCCGCTCCATTGCTTCGTGTACCTTATGGAAGGCCCATTGGGAGGAGACTGGTGCATCGCCGCGGATGCCCCAAATGACGGAGGTGCTGTCAATGCAGAGCCAGACTTGGGTGGCTTAGAGGGCTATGAGAGCGTGCTTGAAACCCTTACAGGCGCCCACTGCTTCTGCATCAAAGACATGAGATTGTGGGTTTAGGGCACCGAAGCTGCTCAGGAGCTGCGCTCCGCCGCAGTAGACTGCATACCTGTAGCCTACCCATCGAGACCCATCCACGTGTCGTTCTGAGCCGTCGGAGAAGACTGCAACGTCAGTTAGTGGGAGGGTGGGAAGCCAGGCCTGGAAGGACTCCATGGGCGCGGCTTTGTCAAGTCCGCCGGTGGGGTCCTCCTGACACCCCGGTGTGAAGTGTGGGAGGGCCAGCTGAGGGAGTGGAACGGAGGGAAGGAGGGTGCCGAGTCGTTGTACCTTGGTCTTCGGCCGTTGTTGGGTGCCTGCCTGGGGGCCTTTGACGATCATGGGCGGAGGGATTCGCCTAACGAGAGGGTGAGCGGTGTCCACGATCTGGAGGCGCAGTGCGAAGCGGAGCTTGGCGTCTTCGAGGGCGGCTGTAGCGGAGGGCAGGCCTGCATCACGGAAGAGGACTGTTGTGGGCGTGGTCCGCCACACTGGGAGGACTCCCCCGGGCGGCCAAGGCGATGGTCTTGTTGAGGGTTTCAACGTGCCAGCTGACCTTGGCTCTGACCAAGGCTGGCCGACCGCCGCTGACGTGCCTGGCTGGCTTGAGTCGGCCAGCATACCAGGCCTCCATGCCGTAGAGAAGCAAGGGGAGGACGCAGGTGATGACTTCTTTCCAGAGGGAGGAGGCAGGGGGTCCGTCGACGGTTCTTGCGAGGTTGCGGATGTGCTGTGTGTGTGTGTGTGTGTGTGTGTGTATATTTAACGGCCATGGGTCGTGACAGGCACGCTTCCCATCATTCCCTATTGGGACAAAGGCCGCCAGGGGGTGAGCCCTGGGCTTCTAAATCTATAATTCTATGTACAGATTTTTTAAAACAAGAAAGAGGCTCTTTGGCGCATTTACATAGCTGCCGTGACCAGAAAATGGGGCCCTGCGGGTGCAGGATGTGTGTTGATGCCAGCTGCATTGATCCACCTCGACACCGTGACCAGTCGTACCACCTCTACATCTTTTCTGTTTTGAAGGAGTATAAGGAATATAGGAAAATTACAAAGGAGAAGGGGGGGGCCAGCTTAGCTTGTGCTAAGATGGGGGGTGTTGTGACTTGTGAGGGGTGTTAGGCGATGGATGTTTTCCATTAAGGGGGCCTGGGACGGCTCTCCCAAAGTGCTCTATCTACTGACTAAGCTATGACTAAGCTCGGTTGGACCCCAAGGGCCCTTGGCGGGTACCCGGTTAGGTCCTGACACCCCCCCTCGACCGAGTGTGTCTAGTGAGCTAATCTATGTACATGGAACTGGTGAAAGACAGCAAGATTCATGATAACATGCCTAGTTGTTGTAGGAACGCCTTGTGTGGCTCTGTAGCCAACGGCTTTGTCATGCCATCTGCAACCATCTCTTTCGTCGGAATTTGCTTCACCGCAATGATTCCCTGCTTGACCAGATCACGTGTATAGTGGAAGCGTATGTCGATGTGCTTCGATCGTTTTGTCCCATTTAGAGCTGTTGTCAGGTCTATCGCTCCTTTGTTGTCCATGTAGAGCGGAACTGCTGACCCGTGGTTGATACCCAGATCTTTCAAGACGGCACGAATCCACCAAGCCTCCCGCGATGCCTCCGAAGCAGCAATGTATTCGGCCTCATTAGAACTTGTCGCGACGCAGGTCTGCTTCCTAGATTGCCATGATATTGGTGCTCCTGCGAGTGTGAATACGTAACCGCTCACCGAGCGTCGGGCGTCTGTGTGTGGACCTCCCCAGTCAGAATCTGTGTATCCTGTAGTAGTGGTGGAGTTGGCATCGGCATTGGTATTGGTGCCTCTACGGAGATAGTGGAGTCCGAGATGTCGGGTGCCTTTGAGGTATTTCAGCACATGTATGAGTGCTGACCAACATTTCTTTGTCGGTTTGGAGTTGTGTTCTGCCAGTAAGCAGGCCGCGCGACATGTGTCAGGTCTCGCTTTCGTTGCAATATATTGTAGGCTTCCAGTGCCTCTTTGATATTCGCGCGTGTTGATCATTGGATCAGGTTCGTCGTCGATTAGTATTCCTGAGTCTAATGGCGATAAGGTTGGGTGTGCATCTGCCAAACCGAAGGAATCAATCAGATCGTCAATGTATTTTGTTAGGGTTATTGATACACCCTTTTCATTAATGTCTACGTTGGTGCCCAGATAATGCTTCACTGGGCCCAAATCCTTGATGTCAAGTTGAAATTTGAGCTCATCAAGTACCCGTTGTGCTTCTTCGCGGCTTTGAGCGACAATCTTGAAGTCGTCAACATGCGTCGTGAGGTAAAGTCGTGGCTTCGTCTCATGTATAAAGAGACCAGAATCGTACATGCTCGTGCGGAAACCCATTTTCTTCAGGTGTTCTGCTAGTGTATCGTACCATATTCTCGCCGACGGTGTCAAGCCATATAGTGATTGGTTGAGTTTGCAGACAAGTGTGCCTTTTTCGCCTTCTTCAAAACCTGTTGGCTGTCGCATGTACACCGTGTCTAGCAACTTTCCATTGAGAAATGCTAAGACGGCGTCAGCTTGTAGGGCGTGCCAACCATTGTGTGCTATAAGTGCGAACAAAATTCGAGATGTTGTTGCGGAGACAACTGGCGCATATGTATCATTATGAGCTTCCCAATGAGACTCGCTCAGCTGATTTCCACGTATCACCCATCTCGCTTTGTATCTGAAGTTGCCATCTTCAAGCACCTTCTTTTTGAATATCCATTGTCCTGGAATTGGGCGTCCATTGATATCGGACTTGCGCACGAGTGTGTAGCAATTCTTTGACTTCAAGAGCATAATCTCTTCTTGCGCGGCCTTGAGCCATTGTGAGGCTTCAGGGCTTTTCATCGCTTCCGTCCATGAGCGAGGTGCACTTGGATCTGGTATCTTGGTCTTTGCTTTGACTGCGGCGAAGGCTTTCGCAGGTCGAATGTACTGGGCGTTTGGATCAATCGGTTCATCTGATATAGGCAGATCCAAGGGGTTTTCTGTCAAGCTCAGTGGCTCTTTCGGAAATGGTTGTTGAGTATCGAACCGCTCATCAATCGTCACATCATTGGTTGTGGTGACGATGTCCTTCTCCGGGTCCCATACCTTGTATATATGTGATCCGATGAATC